>CM067322.1:40985916-41038432 GCA_034231615.1 Meghimatium bilineatum
TTCTTTTTCACGTGAAAAACTACAGATATTCTTGCATTACTAAGAGTAGAAACAGGTTGAGATTTGCGTTGTCATGTGACGGATTCTCTCAAATCGTTGTCTTCCCAATGAATTCCATGAACCCTTATCTGTCTTGTAACATGTGGATTGCATTTTCCAACGACTTTTTCATGGCAGCAAAATATGGAGCAAAAATAGAAACAAACATAACAAGAAATCACGACACATCAGAACGAGGACACAGAGCTATTAGCAAAATCGACCAACTAAATGATAACTAGCACTATATCGACAGAGATAAACAAATTATCATCTTCTGCATCAGGACAGGATAAAACAAACTAAACAGCCACTTAAATAGACTAAGATCGGTTCCATCGCCTCTATATTAATGTGGGCACACAGCACGAACCGCATAACATTTACTCCAAAAGTGCATTACAGTAAACCAGTTGATGGAGCAACACTGACCCTCAGTGAATGTAGGAAAACTGTATGGGCTCCTTGGGGAGCTTTCTAATAAAGCATTTATTATTTTTTAAATCAGACTTGCTGTGTAAAAATGTTCATCTCCAAACAAGAAGAAGAAGTAGAGTAATACATTTAATTATCGAATTGTCAAACGAATCATCTGTACATAATTCAATAATCATATATTTCTGAGAGGTTATCAGATAAGCCTACATTACTGACAGTTTAACACATAACCATACATTGCTGATAGTTTAACATATAACCATACATTGCTGATAGTTTAACACATAAGCATACATTGCTGATAGTTTAACACATAACCATACATTGCTGACAGTTTAACACATAACCATACATTGCTGATAGTTTAACACATAACCATACATTGCTGATAGTTTAACACATAAGCATACATTGCTGATAGTTTAACACATAACCATACATTGCTGATAGTTTAACACATACGCATACATTGCTGACAGTTTAACACATAAGCCTACATTATTTACAGTTTAACACATAACACATAAGCCTACATTATTGATAGTTTAACACATAAGCCTATATTACTGACAGTTTAACACAGATGCCAACATTCATTCATTTATTTTCCCTTTGCGCTGAAGTTAGCGCATAGGGCAGAGATCAGATATCTCCAATTCTGTCTATTCAAAGCTATTCTGTACAGTTCTTGAATAGTATGAACATTGGTTGTTTTACTTTCTCTAAGTATTGTTCTTCTGAGTGTTTTATTTGTTGTCTACTCCTTGCTGTTATGCCTTTAGGTATAAGCCAACATTACTGACAGTTTAACACATACGCCTAGATTACTAACAGTTTAACACATAAGCCTACATTATTGACAGTTCGACACATAAGATAGTGTATTGTTTGTCCAGATAAAAAGCACCATGCCACACAGAGCTACAGTTGTAACAGTCATGTTCTTCGTCATCTCCGACATCTCTGGAGTACCAGTCTATTTTGTCAACGCATTTGTTATAACGTTTACTCTGGTCATACGTACAACATTTGTAAGACTTGTTTCAACCAACAACAAAGAGAGCGTGGAAGGAATTGTTTTTGAAACTAACAAATTTGCAATTCCTCTAAGCGCATTTGTGATCTTCGTAGTTTTCACAATAACTGTTTAATACAATCCACAACGTTGAACTAAATGGAGACAAGCCACCACTACTGAAAAATAATTGTGGGGAGATTTAAGTCGTAACCAGAAGTTATCCACATCAGTAGTTATAACTGCTGAACTTTTTATTGTATGGCTCTTTCCCATTAGTGCGTTCATGCTAACTATCTATCTATCTATTCGCTAAACCCTTTGTTGCATTTCAGCATCAGGGGTAGACGAGATTTCTGGAGATTTCTTGTGTGATGAATATATTGCTGAGTTTGGCGTCTCTTTTATTTCGGTGGTGCATCGTTTTCGTGGTTGGCCTCTAGGTCTGCCATCACTGTATATGTGTAGCATAGCTTGCTGTGGTATGCTGTCTGCTGATGTGTGCAAACGATTTTATCTGTTGTCTCTTAATATATTTTAAAGATTGTGGTGGTACCGGTACTTTGTCAAATGTCTTCATTTCTCACTGTCTCTTAGTGATATTCCTAGGATTTGCGTAAGCATGCCATTTCAGCAGTCACTATTTTACGTTTATCTTGTGCTGTTGTTGTCCATGTTTGGCACTGCTAACACATCGTTGGTTTAAGAATTGTTTTGAATGGTGTTATTTTGGTGTTTAAATCTACATTGTTGTGTCTGAAGATAGGTGTCATTTATCCTAGGGCTTGGTATGCTTTATTGTATATTTCTTTCCTACTCTTTTCTTCTGTTGTTATATTGCTTGGTATGTGAATTCTGTCACTTAAGTACGTTGTTTCCAATATATATGTTGGTGTTTCTTTCTGATCTTCCTATCTTCATCTTTTCTATATTTATTTTCATGTTAAAGGTTTGGCATGTTTATGTAATCTTTCTATTTTTCCTTGTAATCGCGTTTCTAATGATTCTACTAGTACTTGGTCGTCTGCAAATAGCAATTCATTTAAGCTATCCTTCAAATTGTTTTCATCCGTTGCCTTTGTTAGTTTGCAAATGTGATCTATGTATGTTATGAACAATAGGGGAGATAGTACACATCCCTGTCTGACTCCCGAGAGAATTTGGAAATTATCATATATACCTGTGCTCGTTCTTACTGAGCATTGACTTTTGTTGTATATGCTCTGACATAGGATTATCAGTTGTTGGGGGACTCCGTATGTCTGCATTGGTATCCATATTCGTGCTCTATCCACTCTGTCAAAGCTTTCTCTTGATCCACGAAAGCAAGATAGAAGTCTTTGTTATGTTCTGTTGCTCTTTCTGAAAGTTGTTTGAGTGCAAAGATTGCGTCTGCACAGCTTTTATTTTTCAGAAAGATTAATTGTGTGTTGTTGAGCTATGGTTCGTTATATGCGGACATTCTTCTCTTTAATATCTTGCTAAAGATCTTTCCTGTGTGGCTTAAGAGTGATATGCCTCTGTACATTGTGCAGTCCTTCTTATTGCCTTTTTTCTTCCAGATGGGAACAATCACCGCTGTATTTCACTCTTGTTGTGTCTTTTGTGTCTTCCATGTCACATGGAATAGTCTGTGTAGCCACTTTATATCTGTCCCTTTTGGCATTTTTATTAGTTCTATAGGCATGCAGTCTATTCCTGGTGCTTTGTTATTTGGTGCATGTTTAACTGCGTCTTATATTTCGGATTTCAGGATGTATGGTTCTAGGGCTTCTTCTATTGTATTTATTGTTGTAATCACTTCTTCTTCCTTTAAGTTTAACAGTTGAATGAAGTAATTTTTCCATCTTTCCATGATTTCTTGATGCCTATGTAGTGAGTTGCCGCGTTCATCGTTGCTTATTTCTGTTGGTACATTTCTTTTTTACTTCTCATGTTTTGTACTTTCTTATAGATAATCTTTGTTACATTTTGTCTACACTTATAGCATTTCTTCATATTCTTGCCACAACTTAACTGTTTCAAATTAGATGATTTTTTTTGGTATTAATCTTTGTTGTCATGTATCATGTAATGTTCATTCCATTTGCTTGTTTCCCTATTTTTTAATATATTTGTTTACGTTTTTTACCTCTTCTGTCCACAAAGTGTTCACACAAAAAGGCCCTGAATATTTCTCTATTCTTTCACTATTTGCTTTCTTCTTTTCATTTCATCTTTCAGGTCTGTTTCGTATTTGTTAATTCACAGATGTTGATTGTAGCAAATTTAATATGTTGTTTTTTCCTTTGGTGTTTAATAAGAATACTCTTCATTTTACTACGGGCCATTTTCATGTTAACATTAGTGTTCATGCTAAAAATGTGTTCATGCTAACAATAGCATTATTTTCTGTACTAACTGTTCACAGTCAATATTTAAACATATCAGTAGCGGTATGTTTTGTTAGCTATACAACGGAGAGTATCCACTTCACAATGGATATATTTATTTATTACTCCGTGAACACAAACTATACATACACCGTGTGTGCTTTGTTTAGGAACGAGCAAAACATTATTTACTTGTTGTCAACGTTATCATTCCTCATGGTAATCAACTCGATCAGGAAGTATAACATTCAGAGGAAAGAACAAATAGTTAGACTAGACATTTTCTCTGTATTGAAACCTTGTTATCAATCAAACTGTAAAGAAAACTGTAGACTTTATTCAACAGTAACACATTTCAGCAATTCATCATAATTACCATATTCCTAACATAGAGTTATTTTTAGGTTAAAATTAATGATCATGAAGTCAGATTATTTCAAAATTCGACAGTCCAACCCACTTTAGTGAGCTGAAACGTTGATTAATGGTGTGATTACCACTGATATCATGAACCATAAAGTCCACATGATATAGCTGTGAAGATATAAACCTCGACATATGTTCTGGACCGCATCAATATTACTGCAGTAATGTGAAAATGAAGGCATATGAAGTTAACGGTCTACACGTAGCTACTGATATCTTATTTCAAGTGATTCCTCCATAAGTTAATATTCTCATTGATTGCGATGCTATGAGTGGTATCTTCCACAGTAGGATTTTTTACCAGCAATACTTAAGCAGTTCAATTGTGAAGTGAAATTAATCAGGTTAAAATCGCGTTTACGCGCAGCTATTGCTCATTGAACTTGTGACACAACATACACGTATATACAATAAATCATACGAGTAAGTCTTTTATTAATATTTTTTGAGTCATATGTTATAAATTCAAGATCAGTTCGTTTTACTTACAATATAATAAAATGTATGTATATCGAAAGTAAAGGATAATGTATTGGTTGCATTGGCACAAACTCTCACAGGAGAAAAATAAAACGTCAAACAAACAATTACAAGGTAAAGAATATCCTATACACAACGTAGAGATGTAAAGTAGAGATGTGTGCAGGTGTCCAGGAGCCATTGCTTTCAATAGTGAAACGACAAAAACTAGCATGGTTCGGACATGTATGCAGGCACGATTCCTTGTCAAAAACAATACTGCAGGTAACTGTCGAGGGTTGAAGAAGCAGAGGAGGCCAAATAAAGACATGGACAGACAACATCAAGGAATGGACAGGGCTAGATATTTCCACACTCATCCGCATCGCTGAGGAGAGAATTCGCTGGAGGACTCTGTGTGCTGAATCTTTCAATGTGGTACCCCTACGACCCTGAAGGGTTATGGGTTTTATTGATTGATTGATTGACACAACGTATGTCCACAACACGTGCCAGGTTTACCATGTCTAATTTCACACTACTGAAGAATGTTTCATCACTTTTGATGAAAGAACAGATACATATCAACTATACAGAGGTCAAGCATATGCCATTTCACTAATGATATTTTCTTTAGCAACTGCTCACTGAAAATAGCATTGTCAAATCATCGGCTCCTGCACACTGAAACTATCATTGTCCAATCATCAACTCCTGCACACTGAAACTATCATTGTTCAATCATCGGCTCATGTTCAATGAAACTATCATTGTCCAATCATCGGCTCATGTTCAATGAAACTATCATTGTCCAATGATCAGCTGAAATTCTACCCAAGGCATCAGCTCCTGTTCACTGAAATTATCATTTTTTAGTCATCGGTTCCTTAGCTAATTTATTTTTTTGGTGCCAAGGACGACACATAGCGCTGAAGTAATACATCTCCATGCTCTGCAGTTTGTTGCAATCTGTTGTAGTTCTTGGTTGTCCTTTATACTCATTGCCAGTTCCTCGCTCTTGATTGATTGTTTGAGCTTGATTGTTCTTCGTAATGTTGTCATGGATCTTCAACGTTTTTGTTTTCCTTTTGATCTCCATGACAAAACTTGGTAATTAAGTCTATTCTCATTTGATCAGAACATGGCATAAATACTGCTTAACGCCTTCTTCTAATAATTCGTGACACATTCTTTCCTGGATAGACCATTATTGATTATTTTTTATCGGCTCCTGCTCACTGAAATTATCATTATTCAAGCGTCGGTTCATGCTCACAAAGGTACTCAGTGCAGAATACAGAACAATCCGTTTGACGAGTAATCTAAAGAAAATATTAATTAAAAATTAAATGAAATAAAAATAAGATACTCATAGAAGTAGGCGAAGAAGGATTTGGTTCTAATTAAGATGAAAGGAACCCAGATCAGCTATAGACTATTAATACATACACATTTATTTAAGTCCACAAAGTATCTGCATTTGAGTTATCATCATCAAGGGGTGCAAAGGGAACGCATTGCTCTAGACGGGCCCAGGGTTAGCAGATAACCAAGATCCCAAATGTACCTCCACGCGGTGCACCCTGGAAACAGAAATACAGCAGCTCGAGCTGATTCTGGCCAAATCTTTTGGGGATCGTGTCCGAGAATGTGGAGGTAACCGATGGAAAGAGATTTGACTGCATAAGAGACAGAAAATATCTCCGACACCACCAGCATCACCACATATAGCGACACTGTCGACATACAGTGAAGCAAGTCAGTCCAGTCCGAACATTGGAGGGGCGGCCAATGTAAAATGCACATAAAGGTAGATGCATGGCGAGAGACAAATAGATTTCATACCGAGTACAATGAAAGGGCAGAACAGCGCTAGAGGGCATCGCGAACTGCAAATAGAAAGTGAAAAGTCCCTAGGAAAGGTGAACTACAAGCTCCGTCAGCTCGAGATGAGCTTCTAGTTACCTCTGTTCCTTACAGGCAGAGACCCAGACCCATCCATTGGCGTTTGGTAAAGCAAGAAGACCTAACCCAACTCTTATGTCGAGCCTTCCTAAACCGGAAATATGCTCGCGAAGAGAAAGGGTTCTGTACCCGATGGGCTTAGGCAAGAAAGGGACAACGACGGTAGTCCTGGCCCAACTCTACTGTCAAGGATTCCTATAACGGATGTACACTTGCAGAGAGAAAGGGTTCCGTACCCGATGGGCTCAGGCACAAAAGGGACAACGATTTAGCCCTGGCCCAACTCTACTGTCAGGTTTTCCTACACCGGAAATACACTTGAAGAGAGAAAGGGTTCAGTACCTGATGGGCTCAGGCGCTATTGGGACAAGGACGCTCAGCTCGAGAACGCCTTGCTCTCAAACGCATGGTGTGAGACTCGAACTTGGACAAGGGGTACACGATGTCGGTGAACGACACCTCGGCTAAGAGGGCGAAAGAGCCAGGGTCCAACTCCTCTGTTGAGTTCTTCCCCTTAAGGAACCAGGCTCACGGTTGAGAAACGGTTCAGTACCCAATGGGTACAGGCACAGCACGTCAAATTACACGAGGCAAGTTCATAGACAGTGGAACACCTCGTGCGAGTCAGACGAGAGCAAAAATCGTCTGGGCGAAGAGTCACCACTACGCGTGCCTGGAGACAGATATAGAGGCTGTCACAGGCTAAGGGTAGAGCACCCGAATTGTCAAGTTATGCCGAAATCGGATGTGCTAGGCCTACAAGGCGCATAACGGTGGCACAACGTAATCACGCTCCCGGCGGAAATCGCACGGATATCCGTGATGGTTACAATGGAGCGAACGCAAAACAAACAAACAAACATCATCATCAAGTGCCGTGTCGAATGGCGTTCGTGATCATATCTTTCCATGTACATCGATCCCCCATATATGTCATCTCTGTTGTTGTCGTCAATAGAAGCCATTTAGTCAGACTGTCCAATAAATTTTCTCTAGGTCTTCCCCTTGATCTTTTCCCTGCTATCTTTCCTGTTTTCACTATATTCTCAATGGCTCCTCTTCTCAATATGTGCCCAATAAATGTTAACTGTCTTTTTTCTTATATTATCCATTATAAATCTTTTCACATTCATCCTTCTAAGACATTCTTCATTAGTAATATTTGCTGTCCAAGGAATGCGCTACATTCTTCGAATAAAGCAGATGTCGGCACAAATGTAAGTCGTAGACTACATCAATGTCTTCGAGGGAGTTCAGCATGAGCAATTAATTGAATATATATATATATAAAGTGACATATTCTTTATTCTTTCCAGATCGTTGTCTACGTCGTGGATACCCTGAATGCCTCTCTGTTCGGGGCAAGCAAACCTGCATTGGGCAGAGACATACGCATACATTCTTCAATGCTGCTGGTGCATCGTCTTTTGAGACTTCCTCTTCTTCTCTTGCCTGACACTCTGCCCTCTAGAAGGGCTTAGCTAGGTCTGTTCGCTGCGTGCTGTCTAGATGTTTCCATTTCGTTTTGCAACTTTTCCAGTTCATCATTCCAGTAGGGTGTGCCCCTCTTTTGCGTGCCCCTCTGGATAAGATTTTACTAGCAGCATGTAGTATACATCTATTAAATTCACTCACTGCTCTATTGATGTCTTTGTCCAAGTTCATGTTCTTAGCTAGAACACTGGTTAAATGCTGGTACATTTTCCAGTCTGCCCTCTTATAGTTCCACCTAGTGAGTGTGCTGCTGTCCTTGGTAAATTATTGTGTTATTTCCAGAAATACTGGTCTGTGGTCAGTAACGTCAAGCTGATTTTCAACGACACGTGTGATGTTCAATTCCAGGAGTTGTGAGTTGAATGCCAGGTCTGGTGTAGAGGTGGCGTTTCATGCTCTCGAGTATAATGTTGGTGAGTCTACGGGCTGGTTAATAAGAATAAAATTATTTTCACCATTCCATCTCTCAAGATCCTCACCTCTCTTGTCGATGTGATCGTAGCTCTAGCTCCGAGAGTGGCTGTTGAAGTCACCACACACCATAATATCGCTTTTTCTGGAATTATGTCTAATGCCAATGGTCTATCATTTGGGCAGTAGTAGTTCAGGAGATGCAATTCTGTACTGTCTGTCTTTAGGTGAAGCATCTGATACTTTTTACCCTCCATAAATACTTCCAGCTGACATCCGCTGATATTACATTTAACATGTGTCGGAACTCCACCCTTTCGTCTGTCCTTTCGGTCTGACCGGTAGCACTGGTAGCGCTGATTTTAAAGGCTATGTCGCTGCTGAGGTGTGTTTCTTGGATACAGCATACATTAGCTTGTTTTTCACTTTGGATATTTCCTAGTTCCAATTTTTTACTGTATCCATCTCTTTTGCTGTTGACACCCTTAGCATTACAGTGCATTATTTTTATTAGTCGTTGGATTGTTTAGCCAGTAGCTCTATTCCCTTGCCTCCTGGCTCCTCGTGGCAATTGAGAAGGACTTACAGTAGCTGAGGTTGGGCCGTATCGAGATATAGGGCCCGGCATCGTCCCTGCCTTAACTTCGGCCACAGGACTTACCATACCTATTAATAGATACAGATATGTTTCCATTGTGTTTTGTGCATGGCATCCTGATTAATTGTGCGCCTTTGGCTGGTTGCCTCCGTCTTCAACACCCTGCTTACTTGGGCAGAACTATGGTCCTGCTCCATTGGGACTGCCGACAAGTCTTAGTGTCCATCCCCTGATGACTGAACTAAGCCCTATCACCACTTCAGGGTGCTGGCCATGATGCGGAGCTGTCTATTTAAATGTTTCTCTTTTGTTGAGTTTATATTAACTGGAGGTCTAGACACAAAAACCTAACCAGGAAAGCGAAGTACAAAGAAACAAAGATGACAAGTGTACTATTAAACTGAATAAAGGAGAAAAGAAATTGAGGACCACTGGAATTGGACAAGGAAGGAAAACTAAACAGGAAGGGGACATAAAAAGTAAAAGTACACAGCGAGTTATATCCCAGCGCAGCTACATCCTCTCCCCCATGTATATTCTCTCTCTCAAAATTAATTATACTCTCTCACATAGTATGACACATACGATGATACAGGGATATGACACAAAAGAATAAGATAAAAGATATATACATTTAACAATTTAACTCATTACTGTTAAAAAATTATATTTTTGTTCATAATGACAATGCCCCTGAACATATGCGTGTAGTCTGAAGCAAATTGTGTATTAAATACAATATTCCGTTACTATCGCTTTCTCCAATATCACTGGATCTACACGGGGTGCCTTTTTCCTTTTCCCGCAGTTATGAAAAAAAAAAGATTGCACATTCCATTACAAATGATAATGAAGCCAGGGAAATTGTCAACTTTTCCTATTCCAACAGTATTTCTTTAAGCGGCAGGGGTGCATGGATAAGTGTATACGATCACAGGGGAACGACTTTGAAGAGATAGCTTCAAATAGTCAAAATGTCTTCTTCTTGAAGTCCCCCCCCCCAAAGGGTCACGGAACTTGGCGAAGAGCCCTCATACAAACGTGTGATGTGATACACTCACTGTCAGTTCTCTAAATTACAAGTCACAGTCATAAGTTTATGTATGTTATTTATTGTATTACTATTTTCACAATGTTTCCTGACTGACTCTCATCAATGACACTATTTTCGTAATATGTCAATTTCATGTTCTTGTAAATGTGTGTGGTATAAATAATTGCATTTAACATCAGTTAAGATACCGTTCCAGAGTAGAAGGTTCGTTATTGTTGTACTAGCACAGCAGCTACTGATAATGTAAACAGTGCCAAAACACAGTTGCAAAGATATTGTTGTATATAGGATAGCATTATATGCATGTTGCTATTTCTATATTTATATCATCAGATGTCACATTACATTTTCAACATTTTAGTGTTCAGTAATACATAACATAAACTAAATCATACATCGCTTCATTGACTACATTAAGTCACAACCTACCTCTTCTGTCCATATGATGTTTTGAGCACATGTTTTCATTTAACAATAAACGCGTTTTTCCTCTGAGAAAGTTCTTGCAAAATGTGTCTCTATATCTACTGCTCATGCTATAGTAAATAAATATATTAACTGATGAGTTGATAGCCTCCATGGCATAGCTAAACCCTACAATTATTATTGATATCCACAAGTATTCTCCATTAACTGATAACGTTGGTAGAAAAGCTATAGCTAGCATAATAATGTTCATAGGTATAAAACAAACAATAAACACGGTGGATATCATAACAACCATCTTTGCTGCCTTCACGTTTCTGCTGGACGTTGTAGCAACTTGTGAACTAGTGACGGTTTTATCTCTCCATTGTCCTGTTCTTTTAAGTGTCACAGAAATTATCGCTGTGCAAACAACGATAATAATAAATGCACCAAATGGAATTGTAAAGTTGTTAATTGCGAAAGATATCATTTCTACGTTTCCTCTATTCTCCTCGGAGATAAGACCAATGATAGTTGCGTTTCTAACTTGCGAAAATTTGAATCCAAGTCTGTTGACAGCATACACTGGAGTGGAGCAAAAGTAGAACATAAAGAACACACTAATCGTTGTCACAGTCATTCGATTTGTTGTGATGATGCTTTTTATCTGAAGAATTAATAAAAGAGCGTTGTTGTCATTGTCACATATTTATCTCAAGTTACACATATTATATATTATATTAGAATCGGAATGAATACACTGTGAACAAGAATGTGCGCTTATAAACAGTATATACCAATATGATTGTGTAATGAATACATCTGTAAAGGTTATACGCAACACTACAACCATTATAGATTGTTACACATATGAGCACAGTTTGCTAATAAATTACAAAGACATTATTAAGGAATGAAGATGGCATGAAGAAATTATAGCTCTACGTGAACTCTACAAACTATCGGACATTATCATTCATAATTATTTTCATGATTCTCCTTCCCAGAATGATCAAAACACCAATATAACTTCCTGTTTCGTTACACTTGAGAGTGTAATGTTTTGATATATGCATGCAAATTTGTTTGTTGAAATAATAACAATAATAATATGCTCTTATCTTATTTTACATAACTGCTATTTGTATTTATTTACTTTTATAAAAGTGCCAGTATAACTTTCACTATGGCAAATATGACAGCATAACGGATTGAGTCAATGATTTGGAAGATGAGTGATGCCCAAGGATATATTGTATAAATATTATGTAAATCTTATAAGACATTCAGCTTAAGTAGCTGTGACTGAAGTTCCGTAATAAACGTACATGTCGCCCGTGTATTGTCAGACTGACGGGAAGTAAAGAATAGCAACAATATTTACCTTCCATGTATATTTTAAAATGCGACTAAAGAGACTTGAGGTGGAATTGACTGTTTAATCCAAAAGTGATTCAGAAGCTATGCTGAAGTCGGGTGTCTCAGGACGAAAGGTACAGATATCACAGTAAACCATGTCACAACACAGCCCGTTTTCTGGATTACATCTTGCTAATTTGCAGGATTTTGAAAACGAGATTGTAAATTAATGAAGTTACGTGGGCCAATAGAATCAATGAATGTATTGAAATCAAGAATTATAAATATGCATGTAATGTGTAATGTTTATGGTAAATTGTGAGCTGTATTTTGATGGTTCTGATAGTAAAGTGGCCAAGTCATTTGTTTTCTATTCACGAACTTGCATGTTTAAAATCAGACTATTATTTAGTGTTTACAAACGCACTTTATAATGACAGTTTCACGTGCATTAATAACGTATATGACCTCAACGATTATCTCAGTAGATATGCCTTTTCAAAGTTGATAACAATGGGTTGTGCATCTCAACATCTTATTATCCTATAAATCCGTGTTCCAAATGAGCTCCTGTGTTTGCAGATTATAGATTAGCGAATAAATGACATTAATACTAATAGGGTATATGCAAAATATAGAACACGTAACCAACTGGAGTTTAATTTTGTCTGGAGCAGTGCTAGTGTGAAACATGTTAGCATAAGTAAAGTAACCCATAGCATTTATTAATGTCGTAGAGTGTGAGATGTTAGCAATCTTACATTTCAGTGGTTTTGTAAATGAGGGCGGTAGCCATCTCCTCTCCCTCGCAGTCTTTACTTCCCGGATTAATCTGATACCCATTTAAGGCTGGGTCGGTCCCGGAGTCTTTGCGATCAGAAAAACATTTCCGTCAAACATTTCAAACTGGGTAATGAACCCAACTTCACTCATATTCGAAGCCAGTGCTCTACACAACTCCCTATTTTAGCATACAAGTTCTCTGTGATGCTAGAATATGTATAACACTAAACATATACATATTTGTAATAAGTTCAAACCTTTAAAGGAATAGTTATACACATACATCTTTCCAACGTAATAATGGCAGTAATACAGCTGCTGACTCTTGTGAATGATAAATGGGGCATTGCTGCAGTCAGGTATGCTACTTCCACTGAGTCAAATGGCAACGCTGTGGTCATGAATGCAGGTGTCATGCAAATACATACCCAAGCATTTGTTGTTAGGCTGCACAGATCAGATACTGACAAACCTGAATAGAGCAATTATACACATATTAATATTAATGCATCGCAAATAACAATTGTTCTTAATGCGATACGTTGTGTCAAGTGTACAATCGAATGGTCACAGTATATTACATATATATATATATATATATATATATATATATATATATATATATATATATATATATATATATATATATATATATATATATATGATGTCTATGAGGTGTTTTAATGGAAATTAAACAATATAATTATCACTTGTCATGTATTAGTAATATCAATATCATCACTTGTCACACTGATGCATGGGCAAATCATTTTAATTTCATACATCAGCCAACATTTTCAAACTCATGCATGGGTCAACCATTGTGTTTGTGCATACCCGGCAACCCTTGTATATATTGCATTCTTGGGAAGTGCATCACACACATATCAACTATAAATACATATATACCCCTAAACTATATATCCCTGAACGTAATTAATCTGGATAAGAATATTTCATCGGGTCTGTTCCCAATCGTTTAATCTATGGCCTAATGCATAGGTACCTTAAGTTGGCGGTATAGCCTCCCTCCCAGTGGACGCCAAACCCTTAAAGGGTTTAACAATTATAATTGTTGTATAACATACCTTGCATACCTTGTGCACCTTGGTGGGTTCATAAACAATTGGAGAGTGGGCGTAGATCGGGCGCTCTATTAGTCGGTGGCTCCTTAGAAGATCTTAATCAAATATATTTTAAAATTAAATATTTTCATGATTTTGCGATATATTTTGTAATATATTTTATGGTGTTATAGTTTTAACAATAATATGCTCACTAATGTAATGCAATGTCTTAATATGTATTTCGAATTCTTCATATTTTATAACCATTATATAAATCTGCATAATGTTATTCAAACATAAACATTACAATCTTGACATATGGTTTATGTTCCAAAATCGGTATAGCAATAACTGCTTTCAAGATGAAGCACATATTGGTCACTACTTTTTTATGTAAAAATGTATGCAGTAATGTATTATTAGTTGCTATTTACATCGATAATATCAAACGGCTTGAATGCGAAAAGCTCATATAATGAAGGGGGAGTGTGGGGAAGCGTTACATATGATAGACATACAATTAAATTCTTTAATTGGGTTAACTACACAACATTAATGTTCAAAACACTTGCTATGTTCTTCAAGAAGTTTATAGGTTCTGCTGAATCGTATTGTTCAACCATTGTTTTAATAGCATGATTGACACGTTGTAAACCTTTCGTTTCTTTGTTGTCGGTTGATCAGTAGCAATCTTACTTCTCAAAAGTGCAGATATATACGGTTGTTGTTGCTAAACCTTCTGGGCAAAATTTGCTGCAGTTGTATGAGATACATTAACCATTGAATTAAATGCATTGTGCCAACCTTCAACGGCGTTGTTGCTTCCTGTCAGTTTATTCATGTCACGATTGTGTTGATTACAAAGACTCACTGGAAATCGAGACTGCGAGCTGCGACCACGACGAATCCGTCCATTGTAGAAATCTTCGAAGAAATCGATGAGGAAATCCAGATCTGAGAGACTATCAATATTGGTGAGTAGTTCGAAAACAGTAATGACATCAGTTTATGGTACAAAAGTTAACCCCATCAATTGTTTGACTTTGACTGAATAATGATCATCAGAGATGCACCACGCCGTTTTACCCCCAGACTGTAGTTTTGGCCAAATGTTCTGTCCAAAGTGAAAATAACATCCTGATACTAGAGATCGTGGAAATGCATTTTGTCATGTTTGTTAAAGTTGGTGAACTATTTGTCTTAACTCAATGTGTGCAACACATCTATTTATGTATCCCTTTCTATTTCCAATTACGTTCATTTTTCTATAAGATAAAAATATCTTATAATCTTGCTTCGAGGCCTCTCAGCCTACCAACGACTATAATAAAGACCACAAATTAAAACATACGTATATGCGCCGTCTATAAATCCATGACAGTTGTCTCACAATGTTGTGACACATAAGACAACATTTACTCTGTATATTTTCACATCGACTTATGCTACTATTTATGATATTTTTAAAGCATTTTCAACATTAGGTTCACATACATTTAAACGTACAACATGACAATAGAATAACAATATAATTTCTGAGCTGTCCTGGGTTTTGTCACTCTGTCCCGACAGATGAGTTTTGTAAATGGAGACGTAGGACACACTTATTGCGGTGATATTTTTAGTTTAATTAATAGGTTTAATTACGCATTTAAAATTGTAAAACAAAAAAAACAGACAGCTGTACTATCGTTCACTATATGAATTAGGGAAATAATAGTATCTCTGTATGTAATGACATCACACTGACACTAGCATCTCTCATGTGATATCAGGTCTTTACTCATCTTTCAAACATGTGTCGCAGGCCGTGTGGCAAACCATGACGCTCGACAATACTTATAAGTCCCATACGCAGAATGAATTAGGACAATTGTGACAATTATTAACTTGATCACTATTTATATACTTGTAGTATATATATATTCGCTAAACCCTTTGCTGCTTTTCAGCGTTTGGGGTAGAAGAGTAGTTTTCTGGAGACGGTCTACGTGTGTGCTGAGTATATTGTGTAATTTGTTGCCTCTTTTATATCAGTGGTACATCGTTTTTGTGGCCAACCTCTAAGTCTGCCTTCATTGCATCTGTGTATCATAAGTTGCTGCGGCACTCTGTCTAATGGTAGTCTGCTGATGTGTGCAAACCATTTGATCTGTCGTCTCTTAATATGTTCCCAGATTGGGGCGCTGCCTGTTCTTTGTCTAAAATCATCTTTGCTCATTCTGTCTCTTAATGATATCCTAGGATTTTGCACAAACATGCCGTTTCAGCTGTCAGAAGTTTGCGTTTGTCTTGTGCTGTCGTTGTGCACGTGTGGCATTGGTAGCATATCGATGACATAATAATCGTTTGAATAGTGTTATTTTGGCATTTAAGTCTACATTTTTCTTTCGGAAGATTGGTATCATTTGCCCTAGGGATTGGCATGCGTTACTATATCTGTTGTATATTTCTTTACTGCTCCTGCCGTCTGTTGATAGATTGCTTCCTAGATACGTGAAAGCTATCACTTGTTTAAGTCTGTGGTTTCCAATATTATATATTGGTTTTTCTTTCTGTTCTTCCTATCTTCATTACTTTGGTCTTTTATATATTTATCTTCATGTAAAAGGTTTCATAAAATGTGTCTATTTGTATTTGCATATGTGAGGATGCTATTACTGCTTGGTCGTCTGCAAATAGGAATTCGTTTAAGTTATTAATCCTTCATGTTGTTTCCTTCCATTGTCTCTGCTACTTTGCAGATGTGATCTATGTATGTTATAAACAATAGGGCCAACACGCGTGCCTGCACAATAATAATAATAAACCTACCGAATTAATTAAGTTCATATGTCTTTACTGTAAAGAGTCTTGGACATATCAATGACTGGATTTCTAGTTCAGGGCACAGGTTCAGAGAAAATTGACATTGTCTTATTTTCAGACATGTCGTTATAGGCGACTAAGTAACGTTGGAGGATAGGCTGACATGTGTCACATGCGAAATCAAACATCAATGTGACATCTTTTCTTAATGTCTTCCTTTTGTCTTCTATAAAATCACCCCATTGGATGACAAACTGCTACAGTACATATTGCACCTTTGGTATTTTGTAACAGACTCCTGGGTGACGGGGAATGCTGGATGTGACATAACTCGGGGTGGGTCAATAAATCTTACACAAGAAAGATGAGTTAGGTAGCTCAGAAGTGTGTTATGTGTTTAAGGCAGAATGTGGTAAGCCTAGGAAACTGGCGCACTTGTACGCCTCACGTCGGGGATCAAATATGTATCACTTTCCTCTTGTATAGCAATGTCTTTGAGATTACATATGAGCCAGGGTGTCGTGACAGTTATACAACTGAAAAGAAACTTCTCTTTCATCAGAAAGGATATGTTCTGTAAAGAAATATTTACAACTAAATATAATTCTACTATGGCTGTGTACATCTTCAACTAAACAACAATTTAATAAGATTCCCAATTCTTCACTGTAGTTTTCCTATTACTCCCACTGTTTTGAAAGTATGTTTGGACTCTGAAAAAGTATACAAGCCTAATGGTTGATTGCCATGGGATCGAACTTACCTATACACAATATGACAAATAAATACTTTTGGCAAGAATATATAGATATCTCAGAGTTGAAGACGTATCTCTCTGTATAGTCCTGTATACAGCCGGATGTTGCATTTATCTTAATATGAAATACGTTATGGGGTACTATTCCACGTACACATCACATACGGCACATAGTAAACACGAACTTCATTGTTTGTTATTTATTGTGATCATAATAAATAAATAATGGCGTTTCCGCCATGATATAACCAATACGGAAATCAATTCTAGGTTGAAATTGGCATGTCTAGACTAAATGAGGCAAAACCATTAGTAAACAAATAAACACATACAAATAAACACTTAGTGAATGAAATACATCAGCACTTTAAGCTTTACCTAACAAAGTGATGTTTGCTGAATCCTTGAATCCTTGCTTCACAAAACATATGATGTTGATAATGTTTGTAGATATACCGAATATGTTGATTGTCTGACACAACACACCAAAGAAAAGATATGAATAAACATATACTACTGTATTAATGATACTTGGTACTTCTATATACGACTTTGTAATGTTTAAATAACTTCGTGATTCCATTATCTTAAGTTTAACCTTCATTTGCTTAGTACCTGCCATAGAGTATATATTTGTGTACACTGATTTCCATCTCCAACTGCTATCACCCATAAACATAAGAAAATACGTCACGTCAATATTTATACAAATATAAATACGTAACATCCGTACTCATAGAATTATAACTCAACACTATATATAGATATATATATGCAACAACATTAACACTTTTTACTGCCGAAATCTGATGTATTGGGCCGGAACTCGCAAATAACGTAGCTCTGATGCAAAACCAGCAGCCAAACGTAGTTTTAACTTCTCGGTCGAAAAAAACACACTATTAGTGTTGCTTATCAGAGAGTGAATGCAGAAGAAGAACAACATGATTAACTCTAGTTCTGTTGAAAAAACGTCTTTTTCTGAAAATAATAGCATATTATAGTACTAATAACGTTTTCGGTACAATGATCGAAATTCAACCCCCCCCCCTTTTTTTTTGTTTTGCGCACCAAGAGAAACGAGTTTTCAGATTTGTTGTATGTTTGGTTGTTTTCATGTCCTTGATTGTAATCTCATGCGGAATTTCCCACACAACAAATGATGACGTCATAGCAAAATATGTCGTAATGAAGTCTGAAATGAAGATTATATGGAAAACGTTATCAAATTTGTTAATCAATGAAGGAGCGTTTCACGGTACCCTATGGTGAGTCAACGATTCTCTCAATTTTTTCCCACAAAAAAGAATTGTACTGCGACTATTGTACCGCATTTTCTTTTAAAGTAATAATCTAAACACAAAACAAACGAGCTTGAATTGAATTAAAATATAGCGATGATAATGTCATGAATGTTCCAGGATAGTCAGATTATTCCCAGATATGCATTGGCATGATAATTAATGTGTGTAGAAATATGTTTTATTTGCTTAATATATGTCACGTATATATTGATAGGGGAGTCCATATCACTGTATAAGTAGGTGGTATTCATACGACACCCAAATTCATTCCTTGTCACTTAACTCCAACGTGAACTTGACCGTCTGCTCATATGTGCAATGTGCAATGTTTACCTTGTTTGGGTTTAGAAGACTTGAATATTTAGTAATCACAAGAAAAATCTAAACAGGGGAATGCAAAGAGAGAAGTGTATGAATGGGTTGTCGCGGAGCATTAGATAAAGTTACTAAATTAACAACACAAAAAGACACATATTTATGGAGGAGCACGATAGCCTACGCATGTAGGCATGACCCATGATTGATTTATCTAATGAATAAAAAAGTTGCAAAAAACTTCCAAGAATCCCAAGCAAGTTCAAAAAAAAAGATAGTTTAGTTTGTTAGAGATGCCCACTAATTACTCTAGTACTGAGCCGACAATTGTATTTACGCTTCACATAATGTGCTACTCCATGTGATACAATCATGAAAAAGTTAACTACACGCGCATACATTAGCGGTAAACTTGCACCATGAAATAAAAGACACACTTGCAAAGTACATTAACGTTTGTATCGTGAGCAATAACATAAAGAACGTGTATTATTTCATTCGACGAAATGAGAATCGTGAAGAGAAAACATAATTGTCGGCTGGTGATGTGAATATTTCCGACAATTTATGTGACACAGTATGATTATTTAATATTGACTCTTTTCTGACAATTATAGAGACACGTTATCATTATCTTAAAATACAAAATGAAATTGTACTTCATTTTTACACAACTATAATTATATACAATTTAGTATCAATCAATTCGAAACTATATTAACATAAATGTTACAATATACAATTAGCAAATTATTATACAGTGCCAATGCATGGATGAGTGCTCAAAACGTATTTGACATGAGATGCCAAAATAATGTGACCATTTAATTTAGCAATAAAATAAGTTAGTGTGAAATTTTAGGAATGCACTCACATCAATGACTACTATATAGTTTGACATTCACAGGATGTGCATCATCACATCCTATTATACTCAAAGAACGTCATGTAATATAGACAGCAATATGCGGCTAGAAAACTAACATATTGCCAGCTAGAAAAATGTAACATAGTGATTGCTCACATTTTATTATGTAAATAGGAAGCCCTACGGCAAATGTATATTACTAGAAGGAATACCCGGCGTTGCTCGGGGTGAGAACAAGGAAAAATAGAGTACTGTTTGAACAATGATTGCTAAGAATCGATCATGTCTGCTTATAATCGAAGAGTCGTTGACTACTTACGATATAAAGGTGTAAATAGTCTGATTTTTTTAAAGCATAGACACAGCCTTTCGAACATTATAAATATATTTGACACAAAATCACAACTGATGACAGATGTGAAACAGAAGTTAAAAGGATAGTAGGAGTGACGAAAAGCACTTTCACTGATATCAGGAAAAAATTAATATCTAAACAAATTACAAACAAGCTAAAACTGAGAATTATAAAATGCTACATCTATTCTATATTAACAATAACTGATACCTCTGAGATGTGGATATATAGACACATAGGAAGAACATCATGGATAAAGACGAAAATAAACAGAGGTTCTAACAGCACTTAATATGAAGAAAGAATTATAAAATGAAATAGAAATCAATAAAATAAAATATTTTGGACACATTCAAAGTCATGACACCTTGTTGAAGATTTTACATGATGGTAAAGTCGAAGGGAGGCGAGCAAAAGTTAGACAGAGATACAACTGGGAGAATAGCATCATAAGATGGATAGGTAGATGGATCTAGCAGAGTGTACCACCAAAACAAGAGAGAGAGAGAGGATGCGGGAGGACTGTTGCCAACCTTCATTGCGGAAACGGCACTTGATGATGACGATGGCAAACTTTCAATAGTACTTATGTACAATTTCCATGTAACAATTGAATTGATTAAATTTAATGTTAATTAAATTTTTAATTAATTAATTTTATGTAAAAATTTTGCTAATATTTTATTGTTCATCTCATGTAACAATTTTGCTGCTAAAATTTGGGCAACTAGGTAGACGTTTTTTTTTTGTTGTTTTTTTTCAAACAGCAATGTTATTTTGCTTGCGAACATTTCTCATGTGTCATTTTTTCCAAAATCCGCATTCTTCCATATGGAATCTCTGAGCAATACGCGATTCTGGGCGAGTTAACCTACTGCAGCTAGAGACATGTTTAAGTAATCTGATATATGCCCATACCAGTGCACCATCGTCCTCTTTGGCGCCCTCTCCCCATGTTGCCATTAACTCTGCCTTCGGCTATTAACCTTCCCATGTTGTTAATCTTTCCAGTCATTTGGTCATATCCATTTTTCCAGATCTAGCAACATAAACTATGGTATATAAAGACACTTACTGCTACACCTGCCTGGATCATTTGTGTTGTTATTTCATCGCATCCTGGGGATTTGCATTTTTAAAATTCTGTATTGAGTACCTGACCTCCTCCTGTGTTGGTACTGATTCTTGATCTTCGTTGCTATGTATGGTGGTGTCTTCTGTGTTAATATGTGTAGTTTCCGAGTACATTTCTTGACAGTACTCTTTCCATCCATGGAGAATAACCTTTTGCTCAGTTAAAGTATTAAATTTGTTATCTGTTATAACATGTAATGCTGATTTGAAAAATTTGTTTTGCATAGTTCTTGCAGCAGAGAGCACGTCTTTGATTTTACCTTTTGCCAACATTTTTGATGCTACAATATAGACAACTATGTAGACGAAATTGTTGCAACAACAATGATAGTTTGCTTACCAACATTTGTTAATAATAAATTATTGACAATGTTTTCCCAGTACCACTAGGCACGTGTAAAAAGCATATGTTATCATCCTCAAGAGATGATATATCAATTATTGTATAATAAGCATGTTTTGTTATCTTGCAGCAATTTTAGTTCATTCTCTTGCACACATGTAGCAATACATTGTTGTCATGTGACGTTTCTCTGAACAGTTCAGTTGACACATTTGCATATCTGTGTTCGATTTATTTTTGACAGGCCGAAAGATCGGCACATTGGGACATCTATTGTTATTATTTTATTTTCTGTTGCATGCGAAGCTATAGCATAGTTTCCATCAGTAAAGACAATTTCAAAATCTGAATTTGCAATTTCATCTTGGTACTTTAGATGTTTTAAAACTGTAGCGGTCCACTACTGTTCTAATATTTATGTGCAATTTTTATATTAGGAAACATTACAGTAATTTCGTTTAGATGCCAATGGGTTTTTGTCTCAGAAATGCATATACATAGGAGTTGTCGACAGTTACAACCTGTGAGCACCCAACATACAATTGGCCATGAGCAAAGCAGTCCTCTTGTGTACTTGCAAAACAATGACTTGAATTTTCTGCTCCTGTGATTTATTAAGAGACATGCATACGCTGAGCCTAACAGGAAATTTTAGACTGTTAAATGGAAACGAAACTCTGACGTTATTAATGGTATACGTGGAATGAAAATATCTTCACATTCGCAATATGTCGTTTGAACTATGTTGCTTTGTATATTGGTTTCCTCTGTGTGCATATGTGTAGTTTCCGTGTGTATATGCGGTTGCGCCTGTGGGTCTCACCAATGGCTCCCTAGACAAACCAACCATGCAACAGAAAACCTTAGTAGATGACATGTCTTTATATTGAGGTTATCTTCTTATAGAAGCTTCATGGCACGTCACCTATACAATCTCGACGTCGTAAACTTCGATAACAGTTACCATATTGTTCTGACAGGCCGACGTTGTGCTTGAACTAGTTACGGGCACGGCGTGGGTGGGCGGAACATCAAAGAAACATGTCGCAAGGGCCAGAGTTGTGTCCCGATGTCGACGTCTGTTTCCGAAGCAGCCTTAGTCTCGAAACACCATCGAGTCGAATGGCTGCTGCAACAGAGGGCGGAGCACTTATGGGAATGCCCCACGCGATGTGATGCCAGCTTCTACTCAAGAATCAAGTTTCCGAGTACATTTCTTGACAGTACTCTTTCCATCCATGGAGAATATCCTTTTGCTCAGTTAAAGTATTAAATTTGTTATCTGTTATAACATGTAATGCTGATTTGAAAACTTTGTTTTGCATAGTTCTTGCAGCAGAGAGCATGTCTTTGGTTTTACCTTTTGCCAACATTTTTGGCGATGCAATATAGACACCTATGTAGACGAAATTGTTGCAAGAACAATGTTAGTTTTCTTACGAACATTTTTTAATAATAAATTGGTGACAATGTTTTCCGCGAAAAGCATATACTATCATCCTCAAGAGATATGCTATCAATTATTGTATAATAAGTAAGTGTTGTTATATTTCAGTAATTTTAGTTCATTCTCTTGTACGCATGTAGCCAATACATTGTTGTCATGTGACGTTTCTCTGAAAAGTTCAGTTGACACATTTGCATATCTGTGTTCGATTTATTTTTGACAGGCCGAAAGATCGGCACATTGGGACATCTATTGTTATTATTTTATTTTCTGTTGCATGCGAAGCTATAGCATAGTTTCCATCAGTAAAGACACTTTCAAAATCTGAATTTGCAATTTCATCTTGGTACTTTAGATGTTTTAAAATTGTAGCGGTCCACTACTGTTCTAATATTTATGTGCAATTTTTATATTAGGAAACATTACAGTAATTTCGTTTAGACGTCAATGGGTTTTTGTCTCAGAAATGCATATACATAGAAGTTGTTGACAGTTACAACCTGTGAGCACCCAACATTCAATTGGCTATGAGCAAAGCAGTCCTCTTGTGTACTTGCAAAACAATGACTTGAATTTTCTGCTCCTGTGATTTATTAAGAGACATGCATACGCTGAACCTAACAGAAAATTGTAGACTGTTAAATTGAAACGTAATTAATGGTATACGTGGAATGAAAATATCTTCACATTCGCAATATGTCGTTTGAACTTTCTCTTCAATAACATTGGAATACGAGGTATTACCTGTCAAAATGGAACCATTGCAGAACTTAGCTGGATTTATGTTCCGTAGCACTATTATAAGTACTCTGATCTTCAAATTTAACTCATGAGGTCCCGGGCCTGGAACATGTATCGGGTAGTTCACAACTTCATTTTCACATGTACTGTATAAATCGATTTGTAAAAAATCTCATCAGCTTAAATTCCTTTTGGCAGAGTCTGGCAAAAAATATCAAAATATGACAACAGTTATAACTCTCATAATCTCCTTCTAAAGGCATTGAGCTAAGCAGAAAGCTGAAGTCTCCTGGGTATGAAAGAATTCTCAGAAAAACCACCCCACTGCACATAGGAAGTAAGAGTTAGTTTCTCTCAATTCCTGGGGTTCTCAAACAAACCAACAAACATATACTTGGAATCGCATACGAAATATAGCTTAGGCTTCGACAGTAGAAGATCTGTTCTCTGAATTAAGTAGGCTTTTAATTGCCCCTACTCCTGATTATTCCCTGTGTTTTCCATTGGTCACTATTTATATACTTGAAATCGCTTGCCATAAATAGTCAAGGTTATTCCAAGTATATACATAGTAACCAATGAAAGCGTGACAATAATCAAAAACGAACAGGATGAGGGCATGTTTACTATTTACAGTCATGTCTTATAGTCTTCTTCTTCTTCTTCTGCGTTCAGCATGTGGTCATGCTATATCGTCAGATCTGTCATCAAGACGAAGTTCAATGTCTTCTCCAGGTCAGAGCGGCTGCCCCATAGCTTTTGTCTCAAGTCTGTATCCTCTGGCCAGGTCTGCTGTCTTTGCTCTTTGTATGTCGGGCAGTCCTGAAGTATGTGTTCTGGAGTCTGGGTTCCGGATCCACATGGTCATTCATCTGTGTATGAGATCCTTAATCGATAAAGGTGACCCAACAGTCTGCAGTGGCCTGTTCTAAGGCGAAATATTGTGGTATGTTGATATCTTTGGAGGAGATGTATTGCATCATGTTCGTATTCCCCTTCCATTTCTTTCTTCCACTTTGCTGAGTATGTGTTACGGATTATTGTTTTTACTTCTCCCATTTCCCATTATTCCACAGTGTGATGGTATCCACTGAAGGGCAATAGCTGTTGATTTTTGGATCTGTCTTAGCTCATGTCTGATGCTGTACAGAAGGCTTTCGTTTCTGTTGCTCTTGATTGATTCCAGTAGGGATCTACAATCCGTGAATATGGCTATCTTCTTTGATCTTGGCAGTCCTGGTTCAGTGAAGGCTTTCAGTGCTTGATGGAGTGCAACTGCTTATGCTCTAAAATTAGAGGAGTATTTCCCGGTTGGAAAAGTTTTTTATATTGTCTTCCCATCTTTGAGTCTTATAAAAATTCCACCTCCTCAATTCCTTACTGCTCCTTCTGCCGACCCATAGGTGTAGACATGTGTCCAATCCTTGGGATTGTATTTTATTTCTTTCATCTCCAGTGTGAATGCTTTTAGTTGAGGTGGAGTTTGGTATTCCTTATTAATTATTCCAAGAACCTGTGTTATTATGGAGACATTCTGGAGACTATTGCCTGGCTCTTTAAAGTCCGTTAGTGTTTCAATTTCATTTGGGAGGTTTGTGAGGATTTCTTTATGTTGTTCATGGATATCTTTAGAGATGTGACAGAAGCTGGTTCTCTTCAACCTGCTTGTGGTTGATCTAGAAATTTGCGCATACATCGGATGGTTTGGCATGCGCTTAATTTTTTCCCTTTGAACAAGCACTCTTTCTTCTCTTCTGTCATCCAGTGAGCGGATGTTTGCATGTTTTCCATTGCATGGATTGGAGTGGTTTTCATCCCTCCAGAGATAAGTCGAAGTCCTGCATTTTGTACTTTAGATAGGCGATTAGTGTTTGTTTTTGATGCTGATGCCTAGGCTGTCAGTCCATATTCTACTACAGGTCTGACTGTACCCATGTAGACTTTTCGGAGAAAATTTCCTTTTGCTCCCCAGCTTGTTCCTGCAAGTTTCTTCATCAAGGATAGCCTTCTGGTTGCTTTTTGCTCGGTGGTTATTACGTGTGGTTTCCAGGTGAGTCGCTTGTCTAGTGTGACCCCTAGATATGTAGGGTTCTCCACATGTGTTAGCTCAATTCCATTTATTTGAAGATTTGCTTTTTCTTGGTGGTTTGAAAGTGAGAAGATGGTTGTCACCGTTTTGGAGAAGTTGATCTGGACTCCCCAATCAGATGCCCATTCACTTAAGGTGTCAAGTGCTGTCTGCATTCTGTTTTTTGCAGTGGATAGGTTTCCTGCCGCACTCCAGGCAGCACAATCATCTGCATGAAGAGCCTTTGAAATATGATATGACAGTTTCTCTCCCATATCATTGATGAATACTAGTCTTATAGTACTGTCAATGGTAACAGAATGACCAACACGAATTAATCAAAATGAGCATTCTAGGTCATGTTTACGCTTTCTGTGCACATTTCGTCCTTAAAATCGAAGGTCACGGTTTAACTTAATATGCTTTGCCCTCGACGACAAGGAGGAATCGTCCCACTGTAGCAGTACCTTCATTAAATCAGAGTGCCAACACTGTTTCGGTCAGTGAGTTTGAATAATATGTGTTATCGATATTTCTTATACACTTTCCCCTTGTAAAATATCGAGCTGTTTACAAGCTGTGTACAATATGGAGCTGGTTATAAGATGTGTACAATAGAAAATTATTTGCACGCAGTACACAATATGTAGCTATTTACAAGATGTGTACAATAGGGAGCTATTTGAAAGCTGTGTACAATATGGAGCTGTTTACAAGATGTGTACAATAGGGAGTTGTTTATAAGCTGTGTACAATATGGAGCTGTTTACAAGCTGTGTACAATAGAGATCTATTTAGATGGATTTCTCAGAAAAGCATTTGATAAGGTCTGGAAAGAAGGGCTCCTAAAGAAATTGCGAAATTGCAGGGTTAGCTCAAGAACGTACAAATGGGTAAAAGCATACTTGCATAATAGAAGAGCCAGGGTACAATTAGATGGTCGCAAGAGCAAGAAAGTTCTACTGCGTCATGGAGTCCCCCAGGGAGGAATCCTGTCACCCACACTTTTCTTGGTTTACATCAATGACCTAGTTGCTGAACTACCACATGGGATCAAAGTGGCAATGTATGCTGACGACCTTGTGATATGGTGCACGGAAGAACATGCGACAGTGGCCACTAAACAAATACAAAGAGCTATCGATGCTCTAACCTTATGGGCTAATAGATGGAGCGTCAGCATTAACACAGATAAGTGCAGCACTACACTCTTTACCCTCTCACCAAAACAAAAAGCCGGTCATATCAAAATAGATGGAGAACTCTTGAAAGAAGACAAACAACCCACATACCTCGGAGTTACTTTTGATGATAAACTGATATGGAAGCAGCACATAAACAAAGCAACAACAAAAGCCAGGAGGAAGTTAGCTATCCTGAGAAAACTAAGTGGAACCACATGGGGAGCCAGTGGGAATATACTCAGTAAAGTTTACCAGCAAGGCATAAGACCACACCTGGAATATGGTTCAGCTGCATGGTGTTCTGCATCAAACACCACATTACAAGATCTAGATAAAGTGCAAAACCAGGCACTTAGAGTAATGTTGGGAGCAATGAAATCAACACCAAAAGCCGAGATGCAGAAAATTGGAAGAATGCAAACACTTGGCGAACGCAGAGACACAAAAGTACTAATTCAGGCAGAAAAGTTTCAGTGTATGCCAAGTCATCCAATGAAGGAAAGATTACAAAATCTAGCAATGGGGCGACTGAAAAGAAGCAGCTTTATCCATCAAGCTAAACGACTCCACAGACAACTTACAGACCTACCTGAAGTTGACAGCCCCTTAAGGCCTGTACCAGAACAAACCCCGTGGAGTGATAGGCAAGGAATGCCAATATACATTCAGACCCATGTGAAATGAATACTAAGCGAGGATGAACAGAACAGTGTGCAGCGAAGGACAGTCACCCTCAGTTTCCTGGATGAGGAATATCCACAAGATATATGGGTCAGAGTATACACAGATGGGTCAGCACAGAATGCCGTGAGGAATGGAGTTGCAGGTGTATATATAGAATATCCACACAAGCCTAGAGATACCATCAGAACACCAACAGGTAAATTCTGCAATAATTATGATGCTGAAATCCAGGCAATTAGTGTGGCAGCTAAAAAACTGCTGATCTCGAACTCTGACCTACAGCCTGTGGTATTCCTGACAGATGCAAGGTCAGTGCTTCAAGCTCTCCAGTCTGGAAAACTAACAGACTTGAAAAAACTACTTAGCGAATTGTCTTACCAGTATAGGGTAACCATGCAGTGGATACCCTCTCACTGTGGAATACCAGGAAATGAAAAAGCAGACCAACAGGCTAAGGAAGGTGCTGCCGAAGACCAACTAGATATACCAATCACCTACCATCAGAAAAAACAGATGATCAAGTCAATAAGAAAGCCACAAACACCAACACAAGATGACTATCATATTATGAACAGACCAGAACAAGTTATAATTCTACGTCTCAGAACAGGACACAACCGACTCCGCAGTCACATGTATACAAAGTTCAAGATTGGTAACACGGCCATGTGTACATGTGCACAGGCAGCACAGAGTGCCAAACATATACTTCAAGAGTGTTCTGAGCATGAAACGCTGAGGCAGACATATTGGCCAGAGGAAACAACACTGGAATCAAAACTCTATGGGACACTGTATGAACTACAAAAGACAGTGAGTTTTATTAAGGAGACAGAATTACAGATATAGACATGCTTCAAGTGAACGAAAGAAGAAGAAGAAGGATTTCTTTCATACCAATGATTACTAGCTGTACGTTGGCATATGCAATACTTAAGGTATGACGTCTACATGAACATCAATATGTTATTGTTTTACACGTTTGTTATGGGATATTGTTTTGATTGTGGTGTTCTAGACCATAAACAACACGTCGGTCGGTATTTTGCTGGATGGCAGTGACGTCGTTGCCATGTAGCTTTTTCCTTTATGGCAGCAAAAATAGGGAGAATACGTTTTCGATAATAAAAGGGTGATGACTTACTTTTCAATATCGATTACCACTGGGAAATACTGCTCTCATTCCAAAGTAGAAGCGGAATCTCTAAGACATGCAGGAAACGACATCATAGAATATAAAACCCAGACAGAGTAACAAGATGACATCTTCACAGATCTAGTAATGAAAGACTAACGATTCAGAATATACAAAAATGTATATGTAACTGTTTGAAACAATTGAAAATTAGCTCGATGTTACAAGAGGAGTAAACTCCAATGCTTACAAACACATTCTAACAAACCGGAAGATGAAGCATAACGATAGAAGACGTATGAGATATCAGAAACAACAAATACATGCATTTTCAAGTAAGTATGGGAACTTTACTACCTAAATTGAATTAAAATCATGCTTACAATCAGCTCTATAAACTGGATGAAGTAATTATTATCTGATTACGCGCAGGACACAACTGACTGCGTCACCATCTATACCACAGGTACAAGATTTGTGCAACAGATTTGTACATCGGTGGCACCAATCAAAGCAGACTTGGTCATGTCCTGTATCTTTTCATGAAAACAGAACTATAATTGTGATTAGCCACATAACCAAAAATCTACTCAAAATAATACGTGGAAGAATTAAAACAAGATATACATTGAAATCGATGAAGAACAGCGTGGTTTTAGGAAATATAGAGTAAGCAGAGAAGCTATAATTAAAATATCGGCATTGATAGACAACTATATAGAAATACAAACACAAAGTATTTATATGTAATTCATAGACTACAGAAATGACTTTGGCAGTGTCCAACATGAACAATTAATTGAATGTCTTAAAGGAATAGGCATAGACGGGAAAGACATCAGGTGTATTCGAAATATAAGTTGGAAACAGACTGCATCAATATATTATGAAAACAAATAGCTACACACCATACATAAAAATAAGAGGGCTAAGACAGTGATGTATCACCATGGCTCATTAACATTTATGTAGAAAATATTTTTAATCATAAAGCAGGAATGCCAGGACTGAAGTTCAGTGGAAAATAATAAATAATCAGCAATACACAGAGTGCACTATCCTTTTAGCAGAAAGTCAACAGGAACTACAAGAACTAATAGATCAAGTCGATAAATCAAGTAAAGAATGTCGACTAGATATAAATATTCAAAATAAATGTTAATTTACAAATTCCCAGCACAAAAAAACAGGTGATAAATATAAAATTACGTGGAGTAATACTACAAGCAGAGCATTACCAATATCTCGGACACATAATCACAGTTGATGGTAGAGATATGAAGCAGAAGTTAAAAGGAGAATAGGAATGGACTAGAAGTACTTTCAATGACTTGACAAAGAGCTTGCCATATAAACAAATTACAAACAAACTAAAAATATGATGTATAAAATGTTACATCTATTCTATATTTATGCATTTCTAGCTCAGACAGGGTCTATGAACTAGAAGTCATAATTGAAGCTTTTGATATGTGGATATATAGAATAGGGTGAACTTCGTGAAAAGAGAAGAAAACAAACAACGTGTTTCTAACAGTACTTCGTATGAAAACAAAAGTATTAAGTAAAAGAAATATTAAAGAAAAAACAATCAAACAAATTAATTAGCTTGGACATGTTAAAAGACATATCACTATCCTCAATACCTTACTAGAGCGTAGAATCGGGAGAAATGAGCAAGAGGTAGGCATAGACACTTGTGGAAGTAATTATCACTCGAAATATAAACATATATTATTAACTCGCATATAAACTCGGAATCATTTCCACAATGTCAGTCAAGTCAATACAATCTTTAACAATAGATACACATTATAGCGCAAAATGTAATTGAAATAATATATCTCTCTATCTATTCGCTAAACCCTTTATTACCTTTCAGCGTCAAGGTTAGAAGAGTTCTCTGGAGATGACCCTAGTGTGTGCTGAGCATATTGTGGAAATTGTCTCCTCTTTTATTTCGGTGGTCCATTGTTTTCGAGGTCTTCCTTTACTGTATCTGTGTAGCATAGCTTGCTGTGGTATGCTGTCTGGTGGTAGTCTGCTTATGTGTGCAAATAATCTGTTGCCTCTTAATATACTCCAAGATTGGGGCGGTGCCGGTATTTTGTCTAATGTCCTCATTTCTCACTCTTTGCGATTTACCTAGGATTCTGCGTAGATATGCCATATCAGAAAATAAATCACATAGTCTATCTAGAAAAAAACTGAAACACAGAAACGTTGCTTCATTTTGGACATGTTAAATCATTATTACTTGTAAAACACGTACATATTACAAAAATGTTATCTAAAATTCTAAACGTGATCTCTTATAAACCCGGTATAGTTTCGTATTTATGTGTCACAGAGTTACAGTTTGTGACGGGCTATCATTTTGTTGATTCTGCTGAGGAAAGTCTTCAAAGTTGATCTGTATTTGCTACTCATCTTAAAGTAGATAAATATATTAACTGATTCGTTTATAGCCTCCATAGCGTAACTAATCCCACCAATTATAACCGTTATCCACATGTGTTCTCCATTAACTGACAACGTCGGTAAAAATGCTATAGCTAACATAGTAATATTCATAGGAATAAAACACACAATAAACACAGTGGAAATCATGACAACCATTTTTGCCGCTTTCACGTTTCGAGTGGAAACAACATCTACTTGTGAACTGGTGACAGTCTTGTTTCTCCATTTTCTTGTTCTTCGAAGTTCCACAGATATGATTGATGTGCATACAACAATAATAACAAACGCGCTTAACGGTATTGTAAAGTTATTGATTGCAAATGATATCATTTCAACATCTTCTCGATTGTCTGTGGAAATAAGACCAATAATAGTTCTATTTCTAGCTTGTGAAAACGTCAAACCAATTCTGTTGACAGCAAATACTGGAGCAGCGCTACAGAAGAAGATGATGAATATACCAATCGTTATCACGGTCATTCGTTGTGTTGTGATAATACTTTTTATCTGAAATTAAGGAACGGTACATTGTTATGTTTGTCTACACAGAATCACATTTCAATAATTTGTTTTTCAATATAACATAGTTGTCAATAACACGAACGATAAACAATATCAGATTAGCAGAATTGTTGTAGTATTAGTAGCTGTAGTAGTAGTAGTAATAGTAGTAGTTGTAGTAGTAGTAGTAGTAGTAGTAGTAGTAGTAAGCATGGTAGTACTAGTACAGTAAAAGTAATAGTTCTTTGTACGTAGAAATTAATTGCTTTACTACATCTTTAATAAAGAAGGTGAGATGTGGCCTACCTTTTCAAATAACATTGTATATCTATATACGTGTCTATATACAAATCGTCCCATATATATCGATATGGGACGATTCCTCGTCTTCGATGACAAAGCATATTAAGTTAAACCGTGACCTTAGATTTTAAAGACGAAATGTGCACAGAAAACGTAAACATGACCTAGAAGGCCCATTGTATGTCAATAAGTAACCCGCGCAGACAAAAGATGTGAAATGTTAAATTGATGTACCTAGTTCATAGAGGGAATCAGTAAAACTGATAAACATATATCGTTTCCGACATCTCACCATTATTTTCACAGCACTGTGTAGTGCATCTGCTAGACTGTACATCCAGGTTGAGTTGTCATGTTCCATAACGCATGGCACGGAAAATAATGAGCAAGCCTTCGAAGAAAAAACTGTTACTATATACTTTAAAATGATAATAAAGTAGTATATTGAGTTCAGTGCGAAGTCAAATCGGCGCTAGATAACATGGTCAAGTGCAAGTGATGTTACAGTCAATGAAACGAACTAAGAAAGTCATAACAAAATCGAGGTTGATGCTCGGGAACACGATTCTGTTTATCTTTCAGAAACATATGCCTTGGAAAAGAAGAAAAGAAATATGAATCAATACTGTATACGTCAATCCTGATCTGTGTCCTAAAACAAATGGCATTGAAGATGATCAAAAATGACTATACGAAACTCTCTTAGGCCAGATTTAGTACATATGGCTCATCGGAGGAGGCAGTGAGAAATGATGGGTGGAAGCATCTATATAGAATGATTCAACGAAATAAAACTTGAAAAAAAAATACCCAAAGGTGCTCATTCTACAAACTTCAAGACAGAGTATGAATCAATCAAATGAACAACTCTCTTGCTGCTAGGATCATCCCATCTGAAGGAAGAAAGAATAGTGATACTGATCTATGTCAAACATGCTTTGCAGGTCGTCTAGAACTCAAAAAACATTCCACATGAATGATTTAAAATCAATACTTTTTAGTTAAACAAATGAAGTGGTTCTCTGGTGGATTCCAGGCAATTCACAAACCAGTAAAAATATGAAAGCAGACAAGCTAGCAACAACTGGAAGTAACTTTAAGCAACAACTGATAGACGATTCAGCATCATTTCCACAAATGAAATAAAACGCCAAAATCTCCATTAACAATTGTCTTTAACTTATCTATGCACCAATAATAACTCACAGTCAGAAGTATGACACTATCTACACGCTTGGAAGAAAGGAAGAAACAATCATTTTTAGATTTAGAACAGACAGGCCACAGATAAGTGAATCAACATACGAGGCGTGTTCAAATGAAAACGGGACTTGTTACACCACGCGTGATAGAGCGCACTGATATTGATGACATTTTGCACTAGTAATGAGTATCCAATAATTTACATACGGTCACGTGTTCATCTTCCCAGCATGCATATGTGCTGCAGAAGACTGTTAACAATATGGCGGGTGTGATTCCGAACCCGTCCAAAGTGAATCAGCGTGCTGTGATCCAGTTTCTTTCATTTGAAGGATGTCAAGCAGTAGACATTCATCGGAGAATGAAGGCAGCATATGGTGACAAATGTTTGTCGAGGACCAGAGTGATGGAGTGGGTGCGTATGTTTAAAGACGGACGTGAGTTAACGGCAGATCTTGCACGGCCAGGTCAGGCGCATATTGTTGCAACAGAAGAAGCCATAGCCGTGCTTGATAAAGCAGTACTGACTGACCATCAAGGCTAAGCGACAAGGCAGACTTTCTCAAGGTGTGATTCTTCTCCACGACAACGCTCGTCCGCACGTCGCAAAAATTGTGCAGGAAACATTGGCAAAGAAGAATTGGGAAGTTCTTCATCACCCAGCCTATAGTCCCGATTTATCCCCGTGTGATTTCCATTTGTTCGGACCGTTGAAGAAAGCACTAAAGGGACAGCGATTCAACAGCGACGCAGACGTGAAGACAGCGGTGACCACATGGTTCAGAGAACAGCCACGCAACTTTTTCTCGGACGGCATTCGACGTCTACCTAAACAGTGGGATGCTTGCCTAAATGCATACGGAGATTTTTTCTGATGAACCCAGGTGCATTCTTATTCACAAGTGGTTGCTTTGTTCAATTCCGTTGAAAATATTAAATTTCGTATGATACTTTTTAAATAAATCCACAAGTCCCGTTTTCATTTGAACACGCCTCGTATATACTGGAAGATTGGAGTTTGTGACACCGACATACGTCCCTATGGACATTCTCTGTATAGCACATAACGTATTTTACATAAATACCCGCTCTACGATGAAACAGGTAGAAAACTATTGACATCTGAAACAGCTTTGACGTACAAGTTATACGGCCTGTCTCAGAGCTGGTGACCACAGTACAGTCAACTGTTTTACTCCATATCAGCGTCTGCATTCCACCTGAGAATGAGGAAGAGGTTCACACGTGTACGGGTGTTCACAATGTCTGTAAACGATGCCTCGTCTAAGATGGTGAACTAGCTATAGTCCAGCACTACTGTCCAGCATCTCATACGCCGTAACCAAGGCTCTCGAACGAGACAATATTACGCATACACTGGAACATGGGGCAATGGTCCCAGCGATTAGAGGAGTGAAATTCCCTGACAGCAGATCAACACGTAAAAGATAGGCTTAGGCAACCCACGTTACAATCGTGCGTACCGTTACTCATCACGGATACTGTCACTCGGGAACATGATTTATCTTAACGTCTATCTATCTATCTAGTGTCTTATCCACAAGATCTGCCATGTGTCGTGAGGATTCGAAGTTTCCTGTCTGTAACCATCTTTATTGAGCTTTCTATAGTTAGGCCGTGATTGTTTACAATCTTTTTGATTGAATCTTTCCATATTGTTCTTGCTCTGTAGCCGTTTTTTCTGTTGATGTACGCCTGGATGGATGTTGTGATGGTTCCAGTCCAATAAGGTCGCAGAACTAGTTGATCTGTTGTCTCTCTATTGTTTGCATGATATAGTCGCTACTAACTTTCTGAGTCTTCATTTCTCATTCGGTCTCTTCTGGTGACGTTTTTAACCTTTCTCAGGCATTTCAACTCGCATGTTATAATTTTTCCCATGAGTGTTTTTATCTAGCACTGGTAACATAACGTTGTAATAAATATGGTGTGTATTATATTTCGTGTGATCGATATATTGGTTTTTTAACAGTGGTAACAGTCGGTACAGCGTTTGCTTTTTGGCACCTAATTTCAATTTCTCTATCCATTTTGCCATCATCTGTAAAAATGCTTCATAAATGTAAAAAGAAATATAAAGGAAAAAATATGTGATAAACGCCCCACCAGCGACACGTTGAAAGAATGGCATAGTCTAAGGAAGACAAAATGAATTAACTGTGTGTTGAACAGCAGGTGTTCTCAACCTGACATGGCGTGTGGTGACCGAGCCATGAGTGTTAAAATATTATCACGAGAACATCTCTAAAACTTTACAAATATCAATCATGACTCCCCTGTGCATTTCAATATTTGTTTTAGAAATAAAAACATAAAATATCACTATCAACGTTTATGGAAATAGGAATAGTGCAGGGTGTATGTACGGAGCAGCTAAGAATGTTTTATGTCCAGTTTTCATGTTCACTTATCATTTCAATTTTCTTTTCACTTTCTGTCTTAGCTCGCTAATTGAACTTCCAATTACATATTATGGTGCTCTTCAATGTTGCTACAGCTGGTTTATTTTCACTAATTCAGCAGCTTTGATCCATCGTTTGGGGTGCTAGAATTTTTGCACATAATTTTCATAAATATGCGGGGTTTTTTTTAAAAGTTGACAGTTACAACATATGTATATTATGTGCTCAAGACATTTATATGTGATTGTTTTTAAGTGCTAAATGTTTGATTCTACTTCGATAATAATTATTGTTTGAAACAACATAAAAGACATCTTCACATATCCATTTGATTTGTTCATACTTGCAGTCAGCTATTACTTTATATACTTTTACTAGTCCGTTTCCCGTCTTGATACTTTATTTACGCAACGTTTGAAAGTATTCTTTGTAAATGTCAAGATTTTATTAGATGAACTTGTTTCATTTATCTATGAAAAAAGGAATCTATATTAAGCTTATATTCAATTTGTTATTTATAGCAGTATGGACAGTTAAAAAAATCCAATGTGATGCGTTGACAGTCACATGCGACACTGGGGTTGTTTATTAATTAATTAGGAAGAGACAATCTTTCTTTATTTTTTTAACCTTTAAAACGCGTGGGAGTGAGGATGTGGAGAAAATAGCAACGTGCAAGATTGAAGACAAGAGAGTTAGTAGCTTTGTATGCATGAAACAAAATAGTGGAAAATACTGAACCACTTATAAAGCAAAATCCTTTGTGCAAATATTCAACTACTCTCAGAAGCACATGTCTCAACATGACGGCAGCATCAAACCAGTTACAGATAAAAACAATTATTGTGATTTTTAAATTTTGAGTTATTAAGGACACCGTTTCGTGTATACAACTTCAAGTTATATTCCAGCCATGCATGTATCTATCTATCCGTAAGCCTTATTCTTAAAATATGTCAGAGAAGACAGATACCTTATAATAGATCTGCTTGTATAGACGATTTGGAGTGTTGACAAAAAACTGTGTACTCTACAGCTAAAAGAACTATTCACTCTTCAGCTATTTAACAATTGTGTCCTCTCTAACTGGTTTAACAATTTTGTACTCTCCAGTTGATTAAACAAGTTTATACTATCTAATTGATTGAAAAACTGCGTATTTTCGAGATGATTAAACAACTTTCTGCTCTCCATCTGATTAAACATCTTTGTATTCTCCAACTGATTAATTAAACAAATGTCTCCTTTCCATCTGCGTAAACAACAACGTACGCTCTAACTGAATAAACAACTTTGAACTCTGCAACTGGTTAAACAGCTTTGTACTCTGCAGCTGGATAAACAGCTTCCAATCAGCAGTCGTTCGATGAATTTGTCCAGTATATTGTTAATGTTGTACTGACCAATGTTCTCATTCGATATCACTCACCTTTGCATGATCATTATCATGTTTGGGTAACAGAATCAAGTAGCCATGCGTAAATTTCTTCTTTGCTTCTGTTCAACAATCCGTGCAGACATCCGTGAACATAACGGATGATAACACATATTGAGTGATCAATCGTTCATTTCCCAGCAACTAAGTAACAGTTCCGCCATGTAGCAAAGGATTAATATGGGAATTGTCCATGAAGCAGGACATTGGTTCGTCGAACTCTATAGTTTGTGTCAAGAGGATTGTTAGAGTGCAAGCTGTACAACGTAATGTCGGGAGAATTTGTCGTTGTTGGATTTGCTAGGAGTTCATATGTTATTGTAAAGTGTTATAATGAATATTGTGAATTCTAGCGTTAAGACATAGTGTTGGAATTATGTGTGAGTAGGCGTAGATTGTGATAAAGGCTTATATGTTAGAAGTAAAAAAGCAGTAGAAAGGTTATTAATGTGTTACAGTAATTGAATACATTAGTCAGGTATTTGTGTCGGTTGTTGAGAACGTGACACAATGTAAGATTCATTTTTGATGAAATTACTTCTGAAAGAATATAATTGTCACAGACTTATTATATGAACTATACTGATGGTCTGGCCAGAGAGAGAGAAGGTTAAACAGAGTGCTGAAATTCCATAGAATGATACATCTTTCCTACGAAATCTTCGCCTTAGAATAGAGGTAGGGAAAGTGAGAAGTCATATTCTCAAACCTCGTTCACACGCTAAATGTAGCAAAGCATTTGAAATATTCTGAGTGTGTACCACCGAAGAGTTCGTTTAGTCATTAGGTTTCAGAGAGGTTGCTAAATCTCTCCAACGTGACTGAATTCCCAGTGTTATAGAATGGTGCATTCGGTGTCTTTGCATTTAAAAAAATTAAAGCTAAATTTGCAAAGGAATTATTGTAAGCTTCGTCGATAGAAATTGTCATTTATTTTTATGAAGCCTTCCCATAATTCCTTAAAGTCTTATTTACCGAGTGAATCTGCGTAACTTTTACTCAATTATTGAGTCTTTTTTGGGGGTAACACCAGTCGCAGGCTTTGAATTTGGATGAACCTTCTGTCTTTTCGTGAAGATTGAATCAGTCAACGTTACCTTGGGAGCAATCGTCTTCGGGAGGGCAAGATGGCTGTTTGTAAGCCAATGTGATGATTTAGTGGATAAACTGTGAGCACTACGTTATCAAATTCACACCCCTTGTTAAATTATGTAAATTGACTACCAAATTACATAAGTGCATTTATTTTCTTATCTAATTTTGGCAGTATGGTGTGGGACTAAAACATTTAAACACCTTGCTTTTCTTTATCTTTCAACATGATTCGCAGTACACATGTACGTTATCACCTTTAAAGGAATGGTAACACACAAACACCTCTCTAATGTAATCATGGCTGTAATGCAACTGCTGATTCGAGTAAAAGAAAAATGTGGCATTGCTGCTGTCAAGTAAGAGAATTCCACCGCGTCAAATGGCAAATCAGATGCAATGAAAGCTGGTGTCAAGCAAATGCATAACCAGACGTTCGTCAGGAGACTGCACAGATCGGAAACTGACAAACCTAAACAGATAAAATATGAATGTTTACTTATTAATTCAGTTGAAACTAAACTTAGTGTACATGTATAGTACATATCATACTTCAAACAAACCATATTTATATGCATTCAAAATATGACTGCGAGAATCATCTTTTATTTATGTATCTTTCTAACTGCATAAACAATACTATAACATTTCTAGTACATGAGTTTTCATTTTTACTAATTCAATATGTCAATTTCAATATATAAAGTCCGTCTTCATATCTTTCAAAAGTTGGTCATCAAAAACTTAGAGGATTTCACAGGATAGGAAAAACCATTCGACTTAAAAGTACATATTATGAAAATTGATGTTGTATGACACATTAGAACAAATATGGTACATATTCAACAGTATCTTAACCTACTTCACGCTTACCGATGGACATCACATGACAAGTGGTATTGGCTATTGAAGTACAATCCCAGAATACCACAATTATTTGAGTTACTCATTACAGAAAGTGCGACACTACAATATGAAATTTACAAGGGATCAATTGCGAAGTGCATTTCTAAAAATGTATCTAAATAATAATATGTAACGCTAGATTAAATATCGTCAACAAAATGATAGCTATATTGAGACATATGTTTCTGATTTTGTTTTTCTAGTTTATCTTCATGTATACCGTATAATTATGCATATATTAAGGAGTGTTCCTGTTGTAGGAAAGTTGAGTATACGATTAAAATGTGTAAGAACTAATAGGATAGAAAATACCCCATATGTGAATCTATTAACAAAAACAAAAGATTTACAAGAATAGTACAATATAGCAATACAAAATAGGTACAGCGCCATAGAGACAATATAAACCATTGACGAACAGTGGATGTTGTTAAAATAATCTATACAGCAAACATCAACAGAGATCCTGCCACCTAAGAAACATATTTCAATAGATGCGAAATATTATATGACATGGTATAGTATCTATGCATGCGCGATTTTGAGTGCTAGAATATTGTATTGAGTAAATCCTTTTTTATAAATGCAGTCAAACAAAATGAATTAAACAGGTTACTAAAACACTTACCTTGCCTATTAATAAAAATATGTAAAAAAAGTATATATAAAAAAACATACAATAAAACTAAACAGTACAATTCTCCACGTATCGGCTCAAATTAAACCTTTTTCAAGAGACAAACAACAGAAAACAACACAATACATATCAAAATAGATGACTTTAGATTTCATCAATCCCCGTCTCCATCCATTTTTCATTAGGTTTCTGCGGCACCATCCACTTTGTCGGACACCCTCTGACCATTTGGATATTTATATTTCTGAATGCAGAGAGTGACGGTAAACACAAGAGCTCAAGATACGCTGTTAGCAAAACTGAAATGTGGTTTTTCACAGAATTCGTGTAAATTTCATGATAACCAAGACAACTAATGTAGATTTCCTCAGAGATGTTGGAGTAAAACGAAAAATTATTGTAACAATTAGAAGTAATCAAGATTTTTAGGTCAAGTGATGAGAAAAGTAAAATTTGAACATTTAGTATCCAAGTAACCACCAGAAAAATCAAGGGGAGAAGAGACAGGGGAAGATAAAGAGAAACATTTCGGGAAGAGTTGTCACTGTGGCACAAAACGAAGTCACCAGCTGAACATATGACCAACACAACAGACAGGGAGTTATGGCGAAGCATGATCGGCTACGCGACTCGGCATGGCACTTGATTAATTAATACCTAATGTTATATAACATTTAAAAAGAGTTATTTGTTTTCAATATTGACATTAACAATTGCCAAAATTACATAAATAGGAGTTTCGAACAGTAGGTCATTATCTATTTGTCTGTCTTTTTGTAAAAGTTAATTTTAGCATATGTTTGCATGTTTTTTTTTCTTTCTAATATTCATTTGTTATAACGCATTCAAATTACAATTTTCCATTTCATACCTACGAGAGTGATGTTTGCCGAATCCTTGAAACCTTGTTTCACGAAACAGATAATATTCACAATGTTTGTGAGTATACCGAACATATGAATTGTCTGACACAACACACCGAAGAAAATCCATGAATAAAAATGTATTACTGCATCAAGTATACTTGATACTTGTACAGATAATTCTGCAGTTTCCAAATATATTTCTTTTTCCATAGTCACGCTCAAATTGTTTTTTTGAAAAAATTTCTTCATTCTATGAATTGTAAGCAATTGCTTCCATTGCGTGCACTATCCAATGTATTATACATGCATGTCTTTAATTATTTCTCTCTGTGATGATTATTCTGTCAAACCTTAATATTTGTATATATAGAACTTACTATACCTATTGGAGGACAAATAAAGGCATGGTCATACAAAATCAAGAAATGGACGGTACAAGATATTGCCACACTCATCCACATCGCTGAAGATAGAATTCGATGGAGGACTATGTATGCTGAAGAATCCAATGTGTTACCCCTACGACCCTGAAGTGTTACGGGTTTATTGATTGATTTATACACATTGGAAATTGTGAAAAATTGATCCTAAGTAAAACAACGTTGAATAAGATCAACATATTTTAGATTAAATGATACAGAAAGATAATTAGAATATCATGGAAAGAAAACAAAAGAGAAAATCAGATATTATAAGCACATTGAAGATGCCAGAGTGTTGGTTATTAAACACAATAGCAAAAAGAAAATTATACCTGCCTGGTCATAGAAAGAAACAACTGCCTAGAAAGACAAATAATGGAGGGCACAACACCTGGATGAAGGAGAAAGGGCAGACCAAGAATACGATGCACTAACGACATTACAGAAAACATTAATACGTCGTTCGAAAACGCATGATCCAAGACAGAGAAGGGTTCATGCTATTCATTGGGGAGACAAAGTTCTGGAGATAATACGTTACATCACATATGCACATTGATATATATCATGTAGGCATAACGTTTAGCCTACAGTTGCGATATTAATATCATTCGGATATAAATAGTTTAAACAAGAACTTTCAATACCGATATTTTCTTTAGATTTGCAGAATATCATTTTTAAGAAAAGGCCAACGTACGTTAAAGTGTGTATATATATGTATACACACTATGCATTAAAGTAGCTCTAGGTAAAAAGATCTCAAAAATTGTCCCAATGTCCAAAGCAGGTGATCCTTTAATAGACAAAAACCAAACAACTTGAAAGATGAGTCGAACACTACTCAACTCTGTATTCCTAAGACAGACTTCGGATATGCATTCGGATATAAATAGTTATACACAACTAAATCAAATACTTGAGATTCTTGATTTTTAAGTAGAAACTTGTTTCACGGCATATGGGACATTCCCATAAGTGCAACGTCATCCGTTCCAGCAGTCATCCCAGTGTATGTAGACTCAAGTCCCGTTCAGATATTGATTGCATGATCTTCGGGGTCTTCCAAAACATTACTTTTCCTCCCGTCTAGATACTCCTACTTTTAACATTCTCTGTATTTGTACGTTCTCAGCCTCATTGACATCATCTTCATCTTCAAATGAATGTATGACTGCTTGATCAAGTCAGCTTTACCTCTTCTCAGCAGTGTACCATCTATCTTCGAATCGCCTGCCACTAAGTCGGCTGTCTCGTTTCCTCTGACTCCAGTCTGACCAGGGCAGTATATACATGTAATTCTCTAGGCAACTGAGGTTTTGCAAAGGTCCCACTATACTTTTCTCAGCATTTACATTTCTATCTTGCAAAGCCTGCTTTGAGAACCTGTGAGTGTTACCGAGTTTTGATGTACGAGTTATCAACCAATTAAGTGCTGTTGTAATTCCCTCTTTTTTCATCCCCATACTCTATGTGATAATGGAGTTTGCAGACGATACTCAACCATGTTGCGCGTTTCTGTAGGCAACAAAATCCCAGCCGCTTTTATTTGTGTTTCTGTTGACTGAAACATCTGTGGATATAATTATGTCTTGTGGTTTCGAGTGTGACCTCTTCTAACTTCCGTCACGATATTAGACCATTTCCGACAAAAATTATCTAGTTGAATTGTTACGTTAGTCTGTGAAATTTATTTTCAATGTCTACCTCCTCCCATTCACTGCCCCTTCCTACTTCATCTATTGCATATACTCTTCGCAGTGTGTCTTCAGTTTCTGCCATCCATGACCTATTCCGCTTCATTCATTTGCCCTTTGCCTTATCCAGACGTTGGTGTAATGGGTGGTAAACATATTCTGTTATTATTGGATATGTCCTCAGTTGCGCTACTTTATTAAGCACTTTAATACTGATTCGATCGAGCAAAAACTGTAGTGATGGGTGTATCACTAGTACACCCCAATACCTCTCTAATTGCCTTATTATAGACTGTATCTAATTTATCTACTTGTTTCTGTGTCAGTAGGCCGAGGCCATAATCTATGACAGATAGTACCACCATTTGTAGAAACATAAAAAGTACCGATTGCTGCGTGTTGTTGGTTGCCATAACCTTGATAACTCTCTTTGCCTCCTGAATCACATTTGTAACATGCTTTTTGAATGAGTAAAATGAGTACGTGTATATAGAGGTCATGGAGGCGAGAAACGAAACTGGAAATAAGAACCGGATGAAAACAGTTATTACTTCTTCTTCTTCTTTCCTTCCTCTTTTACCCTTTACGGGTGTCGAGAGAGATACAATGTTTTTGTTCTTGCTTTTCTGGCAGCTACAGATAATGTTATTTGGTGTTCGTGTATTGTCTCTTTGATGTTGTCGATCCAGCGTACTCTAGGTCTACACTTGGCTCTTCTTTCTGCTTCTCCTCTCTTCGTATATGCTTTATAAACTAATGCTTCACACGGCATTCTTTCCACATGACAAAACCATTGTATCTGTTGGTTTTGTATGTATTGTAGAATTGATATGACACCTACTCTTTCTGAAATGACATCGTTTCTAATGCTGTGTCTTCTGCTCACTCCTGTGACTTTTCTCAGACATCTCATATCTGTTGTAACCAGTCGTCTCTTATGTTTTGTTGTTAAGGACCATGTTTGACATTGGTAGCACAGGGTAGGAATGAAAATACTTTGGATAAGATGTATTTTTTGTTGACATTGGTAACATTTATTATTACTGAAAACAATATCTAAAGTAATAAAACGAAGAACACACCAACCAAAATTTAAACAAATCAATGATCGGAATTAAGTACCAAGGGTTTAAGGGTACTAAACTCAAAAATAAACCGATTCTCAAGGGCGTATCTAGATCTATAATCAGTGGTGCATGGTCTGAGAGCAGTTACCTGGATATCAAGCGCGCCATAATGACCATCACATTTGAAATGTACATGACAACAGCAGTTAGACTTACGTAAAATACAGGTTTTAATCGCTTCAATGAGACACGACAGACTATAGCTAAAACTAGTAGGTAATGAATCGCACACAAGAATTCATAAAAATTACAATACACAAATCACATTCAACGTTTCATCCAAAAGGTCTTTATCAAGACACAAACAAAATATCAAAAGAAGACAAATGGAAAAATTATCACAACATCCGACGGAAATATGGAAATGAGATGCCGGAAGGTCAGAAAGTACATAAAAACGTAAATATATGTGAGAACGAAACGAACAAAAAGATGAGTAAATGACGGAATTAAAAGAATAAAGAGAAAGACCACACCTACCCAGTTCAATTATACGAGTGGTCGGAATTGAGTCAAAAAGGCTTGAGTGTACCCAATTAAAAAATGAGATGATTTTTAGAGCATACCTAGATCTATCATCGGCGGTGCAAGATCTGATGGCGGTGACCTGAATATCCAACGCACCATGATGACCATCGCCGTTGAATTGTGTGGCCACAGGAGTGGGTGTTCTGTGCTTGATGGCATGAAGATGGTTACAAAAGCGATCGCTCAATCGTAGGCCGGTTTCCCCGATGTACTTTTTGCCACAGCGTTTACATATGATCACGTAAATGACATTACGGGATTCACATGTAAAGCCCTCATCGATGGAGAAAGAGGCCTTGGGAAATGAAATGGAGCGCATCTGAACTACGTAAGGACATGTATAGCAACGGGCACGTGAGCAACGAACAGTGCCAAAATGGTTAGGAATAGAAGACTTAAGGTGGCTATGAACCAAGATGTCCTTCAGATTTCTATCACGCCTATAAGCCACCAGAGGTAAGTCATGGAAAGCGTCACGGGTGTCAGGATTAGACTGGAGAAGAGAATAATGTTTAAGCATGATGCGTCGAACAGACGCGTTATGGGGATGAAAGGTAAGAACAAGTTTAACCCTATCAGAGGAGTGGAAGAATCCTGAGAGTTAGTCAAGGTATCGAGGCGAGACAAATGGCGCACACGGAGCCAAGCGGATGAAAGAATGCTGTCAGGGAACGATCGTCTACGGAAAACTCAATCATCTCAGAGTTATGTCATTACATGACAACCGCAGTAACCTTTCTGTTTTAAATGGTATGACAATGCCTACAGAAACAGTCAATTAACCCTATGTCGGTTTATGTTATTGATTATTGTGTTTTCGTTGGTCAATGTTTATATATTTGTAGTTACATGCCAAAAAAAAGTAAAGGTCGACTAATGAAATTCACGGAAACAATATAAAATATTAGCATTTCGTGACATGCTTACTTTCTGTACACATGTCTATACTGGAGCCCGGTCTTGGCTATATATATGTATAAATGTATGCATTCTTACAATATGTTTGTATCTGTTAATATTAGGAGAGCTTATTATTCTTTAAGTTGTCTTTAGAAAACACAGTTTTAATTTTAAATTGAGTACAAATCAATGATAAACGATATCAAATAACTCATATAGTTTGAGATTAAACTACACTTGTTACTTTATATAAACTAACGAAAGTACAATTTACAAATTACAGTAAAGTATGAATTCTAGAGATTTGTACTACAGTATTATATATTATGGATACAATATTAGACAATTATATCTTTAACGCAACTCTAAACCGTTGAGTAAAAGAAATAATTAATATTATATAAGTAGGCCTATAATATGTCAAAATATCTCATATGAGCGAAGTTAATATTTACTCATTTCTTTCAGAAATGGAGAAAATTCATGAATTTAACATTATACATATTGCAAAGAATATTTATTTCAACATTGCACTGTTAGCCAGCATGTCATCATGATCAATTTAAATGTAAAAATATACAACTAAACAATCGATCAGTTCCTGATATCAATTGTTTCTATATAATTATGTTCACTAACATTACATGCGACAAAAACATGTATGTATGACTATAATTATCTATAATTTGTATACAAAGAACTGAATAGTACAAACATAGTATTTTTAAATTGAACCATTGTTTAAAAATAATTATAATCTGAATTGAAAAGTGCAGTCGACAATGGAGTGCACCCAACAATAGCACATTCATAAACATACACTTTTTAACATCATTTACTATGTTTCAGTATATTGACTATACTTAACACATACCCAGTCATTAACTAGTACCTACTGCCGCATATATGTGTATAACTGTAAGTATCATGTTGACAACTTTGAGAATCAACACTATGAGATAATCTACTTAATATTGCATTTACCAAGGAATGCTTTAAGTCTACATAACGCGTGAGCTTCAATCATCTATACTATATAGAAGAGATAAACATTATCACATAGAGACTGCAATGGGGGGGGGGAAAGAATGGCAACACTGCTTAGCCCGCCTCCATTCATTTCGCAAAAGAAAACGTAGGTTGTTACACTGTAGAGTTGAATGTATCATCCCATACAGTATCATTTATCCCGAATCCATGTTGAAATAGAACGTGTCAGGTTAAAAGCCGTAATATCGCAGTAAATATGGAGATCATGAAACAGTGATTTAGTTAATTGCAAGAGTACGCGAATGAACGAACGAACGAACGAAGAAGACTCTTCTTCTTCTTCTTCTTTCTGTCCTCATGTACCTTTCGGTGTTGAGGGGAGAGTGAGGGTACGGTCTTTTGCCCTTCTATTTGCCTCCTCTGCTGTTATATTTCCGAGTGTCTCTAATACACTATCTATCCACCTTTTACGAGGGCGTCCAATAGGTCTCCTGTTTTCGTATCGTTTGTTAAGTGTTTTTTGGATAATACTTTGCTCTTTCTGTCTGGTTATGTGGCCGTACCATTTAACTTGTTGTTTCTCTATGTATTCTATTGTTGGTTTGATCCCTAATTGTTTCCTTAGTGCTTCATTCCTGATTTTGTCTCTCAAGCTAACTCCAATCATACGTCTCACACATTTCATTTCAGTGGTGTTAATCTTATGTATTGTTCTAGAATCTAATGTCCAAGTTTGACACTGATAACACAATGTTGGTAAGAAAATGGTGTTGAAAAGCGCTTTCTTTGTTTCTAGTGTAATATCTTTGTTTCTTAGTAAAGGTGTTAATTGACCAATGATCTGACAGGCCTTATTACATCTTGCGTTTATTTCTGCTTCTTGTTTGTTGTCATATCTCAATGTGCTGCCCAGATATTTGAATTCATCTACTTGTTTTAGTTGTTTATTATTTATCTGTATGTTGATGTTCTCCTTTTCTCTTGCAATATTCATTACCTCTGTTTTGTCTATGTTGATTTTCATTCCAAATTGCTTGCCTGCTGTGTCTATTGTGTTTAGGTGGTCTTGCAGGTTTGTAATGCTGTTGTGGAATAAAACCTGGTCATCTGCAAAAAGCAGTTCATTTGCTTCATTAGAATTTCCTGTTTTGTTTATATGGTCCATGTATGTAATAAAAAGTAATGGGGATAATACACATCCCTGCTTTACTCCTGTGCTAATCACAAAGACCTCTGTGTAGCCTGCAGCTGTTCTTATAGTGCAACTGCTGTTGTTATAGAGACTTCTACAAACGTTAATTAAATGTTGGCATACTCCATACATTTTTAATGTTTCCCATAGTTTTTCTCTGTTTACTCGGTCAAATGCTTTCTCTTGATCTTATGAAGGATATGTATAAATTTTGGTTGTATTCTATTGACTTCTCTGCCAACTGTTTCAGAATAAATATTGCATCAGTACATCCTCTGTTTCTTCTAAAACCCATTTGTGTATTGCTAAGTTGTTGTTCTATTACAGGTCTCAGTCTTTTCTCTGCTATTTTTGCATATAGTTTTCCTGCATGGCTTAACAATGAAATTCCCCTGTACTGGTTACAGTCTATTTTGCTGCCTTTCCTTTTCCATATTGGCACTATGATAGCTTTTCTCCAGTCTGTTGGTGTTCTGTTGCCTCCACGCCGTGTTAAAAATTCTGTGTAGCCAATATAATCCTGTTTCTCCTTCTGCTCCTATAATTTCTAGTGGTATGTTATCTATCCCTGGAGCTGTGTTATTTTTTTGCCTTTTTTATGACCTCGGCAATTTCCTCTATGAGAATATTTGGCTCTTGTTCATTACAACTCTTTATGGTTTCTTTTGCTGTATTATTGCTTGGTGTTGTATTTAGTAACTCAGAAAAGTATTCTTTCCATCTTTTTAATGCTCTTTGCTTATTTGAAATGGGATTACCTTCTCTGTCATTTATTAGTTCTGTAGGATCGTGATTTTCTGTTCTGGTTCTCATAACTTTGATTGTTTTGTAGAAACGTTTTGTAGCTGTTTTGTAATCATTATTCAAGTTCTTGCCAAAATCAGGCCATGATTTACTTTTAGCTCTGTAATCAGTTGTTTCACTTTTTTTAGTGCTAATGCATATTTTTTCATATGTTTCTTGATCTTTGTTATGTTTCCAGTCTTTGTATAGTTTCTTTTTCTCTTTCACACCTTGTCTTATAGTTTCACTCCACCACGTGGTGCTCTTTTTCCCCGCTTTACCACGTTGTTTAGTACCTCATATTGCTTTAGCTGTGTTCATTACTGAGGTTTTAAATTGTGTCCACTCTTCTTCTACTGATCTTGTTTCTGGGTTTAATTTCTTGTATTTTTTCTGCTATTTGTCTTTCAACGAGTTTTAATATGTTTTCATCTTGAAGCTTGTTAATTCTAATGATCTTGTCATTGTCTTTCTTGTGTATTTTATCAATATGTTCGCTTGCATTTGGCTTTCTGATGGTAGCCATCACCATATGGTGGTCTGTGTCATCTGATAAATTAGGTACGACGGCTCTACTGTCCGTGATTTGTCTTCTGTTCTTGGTTTTTGTTAATATGAAGTCAATCTGGCTTCTGCGTTCAGGCTTGTTCCATTTGTGCCAAGTATATATGTGTGACTCTCTGTGTTTAAAGAAAGTATTCGTGGTGTATAGTTCGTTTTGACTGCATAGCTCTAGTAATCTGTCTCCATTTTCATTTCTTGTTGTTATTGTATCCCCAAAAGGTCCTAGGTATCTACTGTCTTCACTCGTTCTTTTCCCTGGCCTTCCGTTAAAATCTCCCATTACTATTAGGTCATCCTCTTTTATCTATTTTGTTTATGTTTTCATTCAATAGTTCATAGAATTCTTCACTGTCTATCTGGTTGTTGTTGCATGGGGAGTAAATTTGTATGTAAGTTGTTCTTTTGTTGTTTTCTAATATTGTAATGCTCATTATTCTTTCTGAAGTATAGCTTATTTCTAAAATGTTTTTGGCAGTTTTCTTCCACTATAAACCCTACACCATGTTTCGCATTGTCATTCTCGTTTACACCTGAATGTGTAATTGTAAAGTTGTTGTGTACCCTCTGCAATATGTTCATTTGTGAAAATCCAATTGTAATTGATAATCATATGCATAACACGTTTCATAACCTCCTATGTTAGAACAAATCGTGTCTGTTTCTAATATTACTATGTTTCCATTGGCCATGTAAATAGTATCCACTAATGGATGGTACATATTAGCAAACTTGCTCAGACGTAACGTATCATCAAATAAATGTCACAAAATTTGCACGGTTACTCAAACTCGAAGTATCATCATAAAGGATGGTACATAGCTGCACAGATGCTCGAATTTAAAATATCACCGAAATGGATGGAACATATTTGCACAGATGCACAGACTTGAGACAATGAATGGGATACTGCAGTAAAGTCGTATACCATATGGTATTAGTCTAGGACCATCCAGCAAGACAACCCATGACCACTTTTCTGTATCTCAGTTACATCTTAGAATTATACTCATAGTTTCATTTTGCATTCAGAATGGCCAAGTCGTACTGTAACGCTAACATGATAAGACATTGGTATAGCAGTAAATTTTGTTTTCGTTTCCAACAAAACAGCAGCAATCACAATAACCGCTCTCACCACCTGTTGGTATCTTAGTATTGTGTAATTTACATATTCATTAAAACACGTACATCTGTCCAACAGCATTCCCATGCATTTTAAAGGATATGTTCTCTGCATATTATTTATCCGCATATATTATGTATTGGCATAAGTGTGTGGACGCTGTGGTTATTCCTCCCCATATATTATTTATTGGCATTAGTGTGTGGACAATGTGGCCTTTCCTCCCCAAATATTGGTTAATGGCATTAGTGTGTGGACGATGTAGTTATTCCTCCCCATATATTATTTATTGGCATTAGTGTGTGGACGATGTGGTTGTTCCAAGAGATCCTTGTCATAGCTGCTTTCGTTAGGATAACAAGAGTCATGATGCATTGCATCAATGAGATGTTTTTACTTAGTAATTCTAGGACAATGTGTCTGTTTTCTAGTTCCTGACGGTATAACATACTATAAAATTCATATGAGAGGGCTGATTTTATAGCAAGTCGTTAGTTGGTTAACGAGTTAATGGAGAGGTCATCATCGCTGCATACAAGACGCAACCATAGTTGACCCCATGATTATATTAGCAATTACACGAGGACTGACAGTCCCAGTTCTATGTTGATTAACAAACATTTATTTTCCAACCATAAAAGGGTTAATATGTCTGCTTTTAGTACACATGCGAATGTTCTAAGTGTGTGGTCCTGATAATACTTTAATACTTATACATACTGTTCGTTGCTGTCGTTGTATTAGTCCTTGTCTCGATTGGTACTTTCTCAACGACTTGAATACACAGAATGAATCTCGTGAAAAAATTGCATCTTATTTTTATAATTTTTTAATTTTTTATTTTTTGGGAGGGAGAGTGGGATGTGGTTAGTCAAGTCAGGAAACAATGTTTACCTTAATTTTGCGAAACTATTCGGTGCCGATAGAATGGACCTGGCTCAATTCAGGTTAGCCTAAAGAATTTTTCATTTATCCTCATGCTTCCTTCTTGAATTTCCATGGTTTTTCAGCCAGCAAAAATGTATACTAAATCACCAGTATACATTCTACATTCTACTATGGGGCATAATTGTATTTGAATCTATGCAGAAATGACTATTTTACATAATTATACATAAAGAAAGCCGTCTTCTGGAAAGGTCTGGCTCCTTTTAACATGCTCTCAAATAGACACCTAGTTCTTCAATTTCGTCATACTAAAGCATACCATTATCGTCAAAACGCATGATATCAGTAATGTTTAAAATGAATTAAAATGAATGTTTAAGGTCGAGTAGATCGAATATCTTGTCCCGTGATACAAATTTCATCCGCAGTGTTGAGGATGTCACACATTCCGAATAACTTTGTTTTAATTGTATTTGTTATATATGGTGCATTATCTATACCTTCACCATAGTTAAGGACGACTTTTTATACAGGCGCTATTAGAATAGTACGTTGTTTTCGAGATATAAATTTTCTTCTGCCACGAAGAACATATATGGAAAAACCTGGCACAAAGACAACAGTTGATCCAGGGAGCTCATCTGTTGGCCGAAATTATACCTTTAATTTTAACAAATTTAAAAAAAATATTTACTAATTACAGGTACATTTTACTAATCCCAAACAAAAACAAAATAAAGAAGAAAAGCATTAATATTAATGGACACACATAGGGGACATGTCTTTATTAATCGATCCACTGTTCTATAAAAAGTCGTAGTTAAGACTATATCTCTTAGTATTAGCGATCTGCCAGAAACTGTGCAGTCAAGAACCAGTTTTTATACTATTATCATCTATACGGTAAGAATGAATTATTTCATTTACAGCTAAAAATAATGTAATGATAGTTTGTTACTTGATAGTTTGTTATATCAATATATAACAAATATATATATATATATATATATATATATATATATATATATATATATATATATATATATATATATATATATATATATATATATATCAAGTGACATATTCTTTCCAGAACGTTGTCTTCGTCGTGGATACTCTTTTCTGTTCCTTGCAAGCAGGCCTGCATTGGCCAAAGACGTGCATACATTCTTCGATGTCGCTGGTTCATCGTCTTTTTGGTCTTTATTTTGCTATACAATGAGAATAATATTCTCCAAATCGCCTAGCAACTATTGAACTTTGCGTCGAATAATTGTTTATACAAGTAAATTTAAGTAGGAAGCCAGAGGATAATTTTTTTAAAGTCTTGAGGCTAACGGGAATTGAACCAGTCAGTTCAACGGCACCAAATCGCCTCGCAACTATTGAACACGCGTTCTTCCGTACTTGACCAACCGCATCTACATAAAAGATGCGATTTC
>CM067322.1:41038532-41125331 GCA_034231615.1 Meghimatium bilineatum
GGTTTGTCGTGGGCATCATTAGCAACATTTAAACATATTTCTGTTTATACGCTTTATAAGATGTTCATAAAATACGTCAACCTTTTTGTTTGCTAATTGTTGACACACCTCCTCCCCCACTCGTCAACAACTGTTAAGAAAAGAAAACACATTTCTCTCTCTCTCCCCTCCCCACCCCAAATGTTTTCCTCGTCAGAAATTTTTTTAAGCAGAAAAAGTAGCTTAAAATTAAGCCCCACGATCTCTGGAACATAAGCACATGTGTAACCACTGCACAACATATAAGCAATGTTTTTACTTGGTAGTAGATTCTTGTTTCTATTGTTTTCTTGTAACTTTAATGAATTTTGTTGAGTTTACTTATAAATGAAGATTTAGGACAAATATATATATTATTTTTATATGTGTAAATGTTTATTTTTTCATATCACAATAAAGAGCATGCTAAGTTAATGTACTTTGTGTGTCATTGAGTCGTATTAAGAAGTACTGTGTTAACCATAATTTATTTTTATATGTGTGATGCCTGTCTCTTTTACTAGTCTGACTAAACTGTCTGGTATTCCCTTCCACGGAACGACATATGAATTGGCATATGTCAAAATGAACTAAACAATTTCAAATAAAGTAAAGATTCGAACCACACGATTATAAAGCCAGTACACTGCTACTGCTACCACTGTTGTGTCTGTACAGAAGATAGTCCGCTGATTTGTTATACTATAACGAGTAGAATATAAAAGCATTGATGATACGTAATGTAGCTAATAAGGCAAAATTAACATATAAATCGTTTACCACAAATTGTGCTTGAAATATGGGGATAATTTTTCCATTCTGTGCTGCTTCTTTTTGCCTTTTCAAGCGCATATTTCTTGAGCACCAGTTATCAGTATCTGCTTTATCTTTTATGTCATTCCAGCCATTTTAACTACGTGATTCAAAATCTACGACACTCTTTTACAATTATTACATATTACTACATACATCGTTTATGTGGACAATCAAAATTTTTAGGGCATGTGATAAGAAAATCAAAACTTGAACATTTAGTAACCACCAGAAAGTTCAATGGGAGAAGAGAGGACAACAAAGAGATATATTTCTGAGTGGGTTATCACTATGGAACAAAACGCTGTCACCAGCTGAATTCTTGATTCTTGATTAGAAACTGGCCTCACAGCATGTGGGGTATTCCCATAAGTACTCCGCCCTCTGTTCCAGCAGCCATTTCGACTCGATGGTGTTTCGAGTTCAATGCCGCCGAAACAGATGTCGACATGAGGGCACAGCTCTGGCCCTTGCGACAGGTTTCCTTGTTGTTCCGCCCACCCACGCCATGCCGGTAACTAGTTCAAGCACAACGTCTGCCTACGGGAACAACATGGTAACTGTTATCGAAGGTTACGACTACGGGATTGTATAGATGACGTGCCATGAAGCTTCTATAAGAAGATAACCTCAATATAAAGGCATGTCATCTACTAAGGTTTTCTGTTGCATGGTTGATTTGTCTAGTGAGCCATTGGTGAGACCCACAGACACAACTATATGCACACGCTGAATTTATTAACACAAGTGCCAGAGAGTTGTGAAGAAACATGATAACCAATGCCACACTGCATGTATTTGATTGATTGATTGATTTGATTGATTGATTGATTGATTGATTGATTGATTGATTGATTGATTGATTGATTGATTGATTGACACCGTTTATATTAAGTTTGCAAATATCGTTATTTCGGATTAGGTTTGACTAGGAGATGTGTTCTCCATATCCATTCTTCGTAACAGATATTGTGTGGTATGATTCCAATGACTTCCAGTCAAAATGGCGAGTGAGAATATATGTGTTTTCCTCGGTGTCAGTTTAAATCGGATGTTCCTCCTGAAAGCAACGGCAAACTACAGGAGTATTGTGCCAAGAATTTTCTTTGTGCCATGGAGAGAGTGTTACTGGATAGGATAATAGAAGGCAAAATGGGCAAAGGCCGACCAAGACGCTGTTGGACAAAAGACATTAAAGAATGTCTGCTCATATCACTGGAAGATGCAGGGAAACTTACTCAAGACCGCAAAGATTTCAAGAGATTCATAGGAAAGACTACGTTCTGGAAAAAAATATGTCACTTGATGATGATGATGCCATCGTCAATCTCATAGTATGATCCATCCTTGTTTTTCTTTATTGTACATGATATTACTGTTTAATGCATGTTCTTTCCAATGTCGTTGTGTAAGTCATGGTATTCCCCCCTACATAATGCAAAATATTATACATATAAGCTGTCCATAATCTACGTCATCATCTAAGGTGGAAGTGGTGATCTGAAAATGTTCGACAGTTGTTGACAAGGGGGGATATACACATGTATTTAACACATGTTGGCGTCAACAAATATGTTATTTACACCTCAATTAAATTGTTTGAATGGAACATGTTCGCACATTCTATTCTCAAAATATTTTTATGGAGAGTAAACGATATGAAATAATTAAGCTTGGGACTGTCCAAGAATTCTTGACAAATTGTTACAAGATGGATGGGGTGAAAAGTGCCCAAACAATAAATACGCTTTTTATTAACTAGTACATATACACATTATATAAGAGCAAGGGGTAGACCAAAAAAAACACTCAGAAGAACAATACTTAGAGAAAGTAAAACAACCAATATTCATACTATTCAAAAACTGCACAGAATAGCTTTGATCAGACAGAATTGGAGATATCTGACCTCTGCCCTCTGCGATAACTTCAGCGCAAAAGGAAAATGAATGAATGAATGAATACACATTATATCAAATCATTTTAGTCGTACTTCCTGGTGCTTGTAGGTTGATTTTATGTCTCAATGACATATACTAACCACAGATGAGAAGAAGGTCAGTGCTTTCTTCAGCTGATATCTCCAACAATCAGATCAGAACAATATGCCAAGGACATAAGTATAGTAAATAAACATGTTTTAGTTTATAGTTAATTGAATGTTTCTCACACTCTCTAGTTAATATATTCATTGTTTTTATTGATACATATATTATATTAATGCTAATATATTTATTTATATAGTGATACCGTATTATTGACTGAAGATCCTATTTATGTAGAATTATCAATTACCTCAAAATCGTCGTCATCTACTGCGTTATTTTTTGCTGCATAATGGCGCCCTGCATAATAATTTGTTTCTTACTTATGTGGATTGTTGATACCCACACTAAACCCACACTAGGTATCATAATTGACAGCTTGCACTCTTTTAAGTTTAACATATGAGTGGGTATTCATTGTAGCATCATTCGTAAAGAGCCGTTTCATGATCAATGATAGTACTTGAATCAGTTAGCTACCGTACACTCAGATTAAGCATGTGTATATTCTTCGTGTATAGTACATGTGCACTATTTGTCATTATATTGTACGTTTATTAGTGTGCCCCTAGTAGCAAATACTGGAGCTTGAAAGAATATATAACGTATGTATAATGTCATTGTATACTGATATAATGATATACTGATATATATACTGATATACTGATAACATACTGATATACACCTATGAAGGAAGATATTTAGGTTTTTTTTTCTTTCCTCTCTTATAGTAGTGTTATATTTAAAGTCACTTCACTTAACATTCAGACTGGTACGTAGGCATTTGTTTTCAAAGGAGTCTAGTCTGTGGCTTTTGTGGCTTTCCAACTTTCGCATCAGCAATTCATATGACGCAGTGTTTATCATCAATATAAATGAGTTCACAGTGACTTTCTAGACACCCGGTATAATGTTATATATCACAAACACACACACACACACACATATACATATATATATATATAAAACTAATTGTAATGTATACCTAAGAGAGTAATGTTTGCTGGTTCTTTGAATCCTTGCTTCACGAAACATATAATGTTGATAATGTTTGTAATTATTCCGAATATATTTATAGCCTGAGACATCACACCGAAGAAAATCCATGAATAAATATATATTACTTTGTCTGTTATGCTTGATGATTCAACAAATAACTCTGTTGTGCTTGCATAGCTTACGTTTTCCATCTTCAGTACATATTTCCTGAATCTAAGTGCACCTGCCAAAAGTGACAGGCCATTTTATTTTTGTTTACTAATGGTAATAAATGTATATCTAATGCGTGTTTTATCACGTAAGTTAAATACTGATTATTTAAAGAATAGAACATTACCTCAATGTCGATACATTTTCATGCTAGTTGGCAGAATATCATATTTCTAGACTTATCATATTTCATTATTGATATCATGTAAAAAACTAATCTACAATCCGTGACAATTATGGATGTGACTCATAAGACCATACGATTTTGGAAATTACACAGGCCAATGAATCGAAAAACTGACACAAAATTAAACGTGTGCTTGTTGGACGATTCTGGGTTTATACTAACCACAGATGAGAAGGTCAGCGCTTTCTTCAGCTGATATCTCCAACAATCAGATCAGAACAATATTGATGAACGTAAGACTCTAGTGGCGACTTTAACAGCGTCGCTGGTATCAAACGATATATCTGATGAGGAACTGGTCTCGTTGGAGAATGTAAAAGAGACCATACAGAAAACATCAGATAATATATCAGGACGCAACGGAATACGCTACAGCCTCCTGAAAGATATTTCAGAAGACATGCTTAAAACAATTGTTGAAGATTTCAACACAAGTCTGAAAACAGGACGCATACCAGAAGAGTGGCTACACAGCAGCTACCTTCTTTCCCTGACAAAGCCAGAAAAATACGACATCAAGAGTTATCGTATCATCAAATTACAAAATGTCTACGCAAGGTCTTGGAGAGGATAGTCGCTAGAATAAACTGGCATTCGATTTGGAAAATTGAGGCCTCCTTCCTGACACTCTAGGTGCATACAGACCGAGGAGAGATACTACCACAAATGCGGGAATCCTCGCCAATGACACTACGAAGGATATAAGGCAAAGGAGGAAACAGTGGTCACCACGGTCGACCTACTAGGTGCTTACAACAGAGTCAGCTTTGGCCAGCTAATCTGCTAAGCGAACTCAACATCGACTTGTGGATAATTCGATGGTTAGCAATGGTGTTAATGTCCAGACCTGTTGCTCTGAGATTTTGACCCTGGACATTAGAGATCAGAACTATAGCACTGGAAATGCAGCATGGATCGCCACTATCACATGTGCTCTTTAACGCCTACACATACAAAATAGTGTAGTTTCAGGAGGTTGGGCCCGGCAGGATACCAAAATATGCGGACGACCTATTTCTGTACAAGCAAGGCAGAAACAGAAGACACATGATTAATTGCGCCCAGAGTAATCCAGAAAATGTGTCGCTCTGGTGCACAAACTACAAGGCAGTCATCAATCACACCACAGAAACACCGTCTGGTACTCACTAAGAACATATTCGCAGACACAGTATCAGCAGCCACCTGGACGGCCATCAATATTGACTAAGAGCAGACAATGAAATATCTAGGCATCACTTTAGATAGATGTCTATCTTTCACGAAACGTGTGGACTCTGTCATTTAGACAGCTGGAGAGGGTGTCAGTTTAGTCAAAATCATGGCATCTGCAGAAATGCCGTAGCGAACCCTTTTTCAGATGATACTGGCATTATCTGTGTTGAACTGTGTTTTAGGTTTACTGATACTGTCACAAACACAGGTGAATAGATTGGAGAGAGTTCCAAACGAGGCCATGAGAGATGTCCTAGGAAGCACAAGAGATACGCCTATCGTGACCATGAGGTTTTTTCTAGACCTACTGAGCATCATATCAAGACATAAATTAGCTCATGTTAAAGAATACTTCAAGGTCGCCAATAATGATCATCTCGCCTTACACCAATATCTAGGCAGCACAATGGGAAGGCGTATCACGAGAAGAAGCAGAAGATACCCTACTAAGAGTTTGTGAGCAGGAGTAGGTAGGGAAGAGGCAGTAAATGGGTGACATTTGGCAAAGAGAGACAGTTAGTGACAACATTTGTGACACAGATGGGAAGAGAGTGCCAAGACTGGTCTGCTAACATAACAGACGGAATGATCCAAGAACTATTACTGCAGCTCTCGAAGTCACACGATACTATTATTTACACAGACGACTCAGTAACACAAGAAACAAACAAGTGTGGTTGGGGATTCGTGGCCTACCAAAATAGCAAGAAATTAATTGAGAAGTCATCTACGTACCCTACTACAACATGAATATGAGGATGGAAATAAAAAGCGGTGACGGTAGCTCTCATGTGGCTGACGACGCAACCACCAAAATACTCAGTGATTATATCGGACTCTCAAAGTATGCTGCGCAAAATAAAAAGGTGTATGATAAAAATTGAATTGGTCACTCTTCTCAACAACGCCCAGAGCATTACATTGATTTACTGGTCAGGCCATGCTCGATTCAGGGAAATGAAAGAGCCGTGTGATGACTGGTAAAGCCTTGTTGAACGGCACGGAGATAAGAAGAGACAGGATTGAATTTATTAGAGCATCAAGGATACCATACGAGAAGACGATGAGGAAGTCGAACGAGACAATGTACATATTCAGAGAATGATAAAAACGGGAGTGACTTGAGGCGATGGAAGAAAGTGTTCCCTCTCCGGAAATATCAGAAGAACGCAAAATCAGCAATTGACTAGGACACTGAGCGTATACACTTTTAGATGGCTGACTTAACGGCAAGCAGAACATATATGGGAATGACTCCAGTGCTGTGACGCTTGTTCCTAATTAAGAATCAAGAATCATAAGATCAATCTGAGCCACAAAAAATCTTCCACAAGATGTACAAGGAATCAAAGTCACGCTTGTATCATCGTGTGCCATTGTGTGTCTTAGACGTTCTTAAGCGTGCAGCACCTGAACTAACTATTATCCGTTTCTCTGTCTTCACTACATCGTTCCTGATTGTTATCATCCATATGACACGATCCATGTCATCTTGTTCAAGTTATTCTGTATCAATACCTGTATCAGGCATATCACGTTTGCATATATCATTGTACCGAAGAATATGTTGACCCTAAAATCTTTTCCAAAACTGTAATTATCCATTAAGTAGACCTTTCAGTCTTCTGCTATCATCCATTTGCATAGCCATCATAGTCTGAGCAGACAGCATCGAAATAATCTGGTATTGTCAGTTATTTCCACTACATCAGTATTGGTGACTTTGTCCTGGCACTTAATTCGAAGGATTCTATTTAATAAAATAATTTTCAAAATACACAAACACTAAATAAAAATGTGTTTACGTTTCAAGAATTTGCACAGATATGCATAAAGTACTCGATTGATATCGCAGAAACTGATTAATACCATAGGTAGAAAAACACGAATTATGAAATTATTGAGATACTTTTCATCGCTTATGTTCTATTGTTATAATATATTTTTATTATGAGATTAGAAGACGTTTTGATATATTAAGAATACATATACTAATGTCTTCTACTTTTATTTTCTGCGTTCTTTCTCAAATTCTTGAATATCAGCAGTATGAAGTCCGGAAAATGGATCGCGCTGTGTCATGGTTTGCAGTTTGCTTCAATATTTGAGCCTTTATTCCTGACACTTCAACATGGCTTCTGTGTCACTGTGACTCTAAATGAGGTGAAACAATCAACTCATCTCCATTATCACCTTAGTCGCCTGTTACGGCAAGCATGGAAATTAAACAGTGTTGATATTCTTTGCTCCCCTATATGGACACTTCAACACATTGGCGACATACTTTATTTTTTCGTGAAGACAATTTAGATCGTTATAAAGCTGAGAAATTCGGTCCGTTAATTAAAGAATTTATCTACAGAAGAATTGTACGTATACCATGGACAACAAAAAAAGACAAATCAAGAAGTGTTAATAAACATCGAAGAGACCTGGCTCCTGAACAACATTTTAACAAGAACGCTCACTATTTTTTGGTCAAATAAAGAGACATTACAGCATGGAAACAACTGACGGTAGAGTTAAAGCAACAGGGGACGAGGGCCCAGGACGACGATCGTGCAGTAGAGATATATTAGATTGTTTAAACATGTCTCCAGGTGTAGCAAGTCAACTCGTCCGGAATCGCTGGATGTTCAGAGAATACATGAAGATGACAATGAATATTGAATGAATATGTCATATGCTGATGAAGATACATTTGAAAAGAATAAACCCACACTCACATGCAGCATTTATGCACTTTTAGGGATGAGACAATAATACAACTTGAAAATACAAGTCGTATACACGTATATAACAATATGAAATATAAACTCTTCATATGTAGAAAGTCCCGTAGGTTACCGAAACCATAAATGAGAGCAATGAATAGTATTAAAAAAAGTCGCACAAAAGTCGTAGATGATTTATTTCACTGTACTCGGTTTCCCATACATACTCCGTCACTTTCAACGAAAGTACCCGAGAGTACCACAAGGCCAACAAGTCTTGAACACAAGGCCAACATCTTAACCACTACGCTAGGGAGATCCCAAACGAGATCCCTAATGAGTAGTATTATAACCCACCTACCATGTATGCTGTAAGAGAAGACTAAAAATTTAATCATTGTGGATTTGATTACCTACACCCCCATGATTTCCAGTGTGATGAAAATGGCTATTTTTTTATTTCTATTATCATACGTGTAGATAATAAGCGCAATAGAAAATAATCGATGCTTCTATAGTGAATATCTAAGTATTGTCTTTTCTCTGCTTTTCTGTTGGGCGATACAGAATTTAATGACGTTCGGTTTTCAGGATATTTGCAAGTTTTTCAGGAAAATTTCAGGAGGTTTGGTATATTCATATCCAGTAATATACAAAAAAATATTCATGGACCAGAAAGCATTTTTATCAGTATCTCAATTACTATGAACATTGTGTTGTTGTGAATGCGTTGCTACAGACATGTGTTTCTGTGTACTCAGCAGACATTTTATATGTAAGCTCATAATTTACTTAGGGAAAGCCGTATTTTATAGCATCTATGCAGAAATATATCGATCTATAAACCCATTACCCATATTGGTCGAAGGGTTAATACACTAACACTAGCACACTAACTGAATAGTAAATGAATACACTAACACAGAAAGGCTTCCTTCGAATTCTAACTTCAACATGTAGGCGATTGACGGAAAATCTTAACCTATCGAGACCTTGATGTCTGTCCATGCATTTCTTTGCCTTCATCTGCTTTTTCACCTTCGACTGTTCCTTGTAGTATCGTTTTTTATAATAATCAGGTCGACATGTATATCAAAACCATGCACGATTTCGTCGTTCCACTATTGAAAGTAATGGTCCTTTTCGACTTGTATCTTTATTTTACTCTTACGTACACATATGGATTATGTTCTCTATTGAATATTCGTGAAATTCGTCAGTAATAGTTATATTCGAAGGCCTGTAATCATCCCTCCGTGTCCGTGGTGAGTCTACAACTCTCACAACCATAGAGTACAATAAAAATCAGTAATGAGGTATACAGTTTGATTGTCATCCTTGTACTCCCGTTGCTCTTCCAAATTAAATTTTGTTTGACATAGTAACTAACTGCCATCTCCAGGTTTATCTTTCATTATGATTTGCATTTTCCATGGATGTATATGCTAGATTCGAGGTATGTAAAAGTACCCATTCCTCAATTTTTTACCCATTCATTATGATGTTGTTCTGCACTTCTGTGTCTCTGCTATTAGCCAAGATCTTACTCTTTTCAGTGTTAGGACTTCCATTCCGTAATCTCTGGTAACTTTTGCCAATTTTATTAACTCTTGTAGTGTTTGTTCTGAGCCAATTATAAGATCATTAAAGATAACTAAAGATAGGATGACATCCGACTGATATAGACATAGGTATATTTTGAAAATTACTGGAGACATTATACATCCATGCTGAACTCCTACATGTTTACACATCTCGCCAATTATACTATTTTATAAGACATCACTACTTCTATTTCTGTAACGTTACTCAAAAAGGGTCTATGCGTTTAATGGATTTGATATTTTCCAAAAATATAATGCACAACATAGGAATAAATCAAGAGCGAATGAAAAGTGACCACTCTAAACTCGGAAGACGACCCATGTATAAGGAAATAGAATGAGGCAAGTTACAGAGAAAGTTTTCCTTTATTATAAAAAATTATTTCTATTGATAATTTTGGACATAAAATACAACTTTAAAGCACTAACAAGTGTCGTTGGCACCAATTTGGGAAAACTATCCCAATTCGTACAGCGGACACATAAAAGCTTGACCACTGGTCTAGACATAATTATAAATGGATGGCATGCTTCGACACGTGAATATCAGAGTTATGCACCTTAAAGAACACTACCAAGTTCACTTTTCGATAACAGTAACTTAAAAAGCAAAGAATTATGTGTGTACTGCTATTGAGATCTGCATGAGGAAGGACGCAAAAATGTCTATTAACTGAACTGCATGGATGATTTCTTTAGCACAAAACAAAACTAATATTTGAAGATATATTATTGTTTCAACTGTAAAACTATGTATTGATAGATATTCTCTTATAATATCTAGTTTACTGATACGGTTATAATAGCTAATGTTTTTTAAAAACTAAACAAGTTTTGAATTTTACAAGATAACAATAAGTCGTATCATTTACTTTTCAAACAAAGGACAATATAGATGTATTTTGTCAATGAAATAGTGTAAATATAGTTTAGCGAGTAAATGTAAATTTCATTGCTGTACCACTTCAATATGATAAGAACAACTATTTAAACCTCCCACATTTAAAATGACATTTATTACAATAATTACAGGAGCGATAATTACAGAAGTTAGTCATGTCAAGCTGATATTAACGGTATTTAATATTGATTCATTTCTTTCATAAATCGAAACAGTTCATTTACAAAAAGATTATACATGACAAAAATGACATTTGTGTAGATGTGACTCATAACATGACATCTTGATCACATTAAATATCACTACATATCATTTTGCAAATAATCATATAGTGTCATTGTCTCAATACAATCGCGCACATTTGTCTTACCGAACGATCGATTGTTACCTTACGATCGTGTTCACTTAATAATATGTGGACAATAAACAACATCAATGTAATTTGGAACATAATATATACATGAACTCGATGGTAACGACATTTAATTTCATTTGATACAACTATAACGTAAATTGTAGTTCCAAATGTTCAATCACCAAATTTTCAGATATATTGTGTTTTATTATTTGTGCTATCTACAATGGCAAAGTCACTAGAACTGATGTGTTGAAAATAACAGTCCATATTAAAGTATGTTTTGCTTATTCTGCGTAACATAGATTACTAAGACACTATGATGATGCAAGATGACAGAATACAAATTTATATACATTATTGACAATTATAGTCTAGGAAAACATTTCAGTGTCGACATGTACACAAACGTATGCAAATGCGATATGCATGACACAGAAATATCGGAACATTTTGACATGGATCGTGATTCATAGAAAGTAATGATTAGGAATGGTTTAAATGCAAAGCAGAACGTCATCATAATTATTAAGTGTAGTCTCTGCAACGAAGATGTGCTGCAACGAATCCCCGAAACTACTTTTCTCTTGTCTTGGTGGTGCTCTCTGCTAGACTACAATATGTACATCTCGTTATGTTTTTCTCCCACTTTTATTTCTTCCTCCCTCTGGTTCCCCTACCCTCTACTTTACCTCTAAGTAAGGTCTTCAACAATGAGTCATGTCTTTAAATTTGTCCAAAATACTTTAATTATTGATCTGCATTTCCTTTAATAGTTCAGTTTTCATTCAAAGTGTTATTACAACCTCTTTATTCGTTTTCTTCTTCTCTTTCCAGGAAGTTCTCCATATTCTTTTATATATCCCCAACACAAACAGCAATTTATTAATGATTCCTGCAAAAACATGGAGGACGTGTACGAAGAACAACAACATGTGTCTATCTATCTTTTTGCTGAAACCATTTGTTGCCATTCGGCGTCAGGGGTAGAAGAGTTTTTTGTAGACGGCCATCATATGTGCTGAGTATATTGTGGAATTTGTCGTCTCTTTTATTTTAGTAGTCCATCTTTTTCGAGGTCGAATCTAGGTCTGCCTTCGCTGTATCTGTGTAGCATAGCTTGTCGTGGTATGCTTTCTGATGGTAGTCTGCTGATGTGTGCAAAACATTTGATATGTTGCTTCTTGATTTATTCTACGTTTGGGGTGGTGCCAATTTTTTCTCGGCAGTCCTCATTCCTCACCCTGTCTCTTAACAATATTCCTCGGATTCTGCGTACGCATGCCATTTCAGCTGTCACAAGTTTACGTTTGTCTTTCGCTTTCGTTGCCCATGTGTGGCGTTAGAAGCAGAGCGTTGGCATAATAATCGTTTTGAATAGTGAAAAATGTTGATATTTAAATCTACGTATTTGTTTCTGAAGATTGTTGTCACTTGTCCTAGGGCTTGGTATACTATACTACATCGATTGTGTATATCTTTGCTGCTCCTGCCATATGTTGTTATATTACTTCCTAGGTATGTGAATTCTGTCACATGGTTAAGTCTGTTGTTTTCAATATATATATATATATATATATATATATATATATATATATATATATATATATATATATATAACATTTTCTGGTAGCAAATAATACAAAGAGCAAAGCATATTAAACATCTAAGCGAGTTATCAAAGACAAAGTAGAGACACCCTCACAAAACAATGTGACATCCTGAAAAGGTGGAAAGAAAATTGTAAAGAAATGTGCTTATAGGTTTCTCAAAGTGTCCTAGTGAATCAATAAATCACAGACAGGAATATATAAGAACCAGTGCTTATAATAGGAAATCAGATCAACAATTTACAGTTTGAAGAGATGAAATGCAGCAGGTTGTGGGGACATTGCTTTTTGAATAAAAAAATAATTTCTTAATGAACTTTTCAATCTTCAACAAAGCAGACATATGGGAGAAATCATTACTTATTTCCAGATAGACTCACACTGTCAAAAGCTAAATTATTTATTTTATTGTAAATTTTTAAATTTATAATTTGAAACAAATAATGTTTTCCACATTGTTCGCCGTATAATCAAATGAGATCCAGCGCCAGGGTTGAAAATTTCTCTGTAGATTAATTTTGTGTGTGCTTTGTATATGCTAGTTTTCGTTGACTCTTTTATTTCTGTAATCCACCGTTTTCAAAGTTTGTCTCTGACTTTGTATCCATTGTGTATGTATTATATTTCTTGTTTGCGACTTACATATAATTATCTTAATTTAAAATTAAGTGCTCAACAACTTTATATACACTTTACATTTAAAAAGTGAGAAAAATGAGTATATCTCTTCTAAATGGTTGGTCAAACACATACAGTGGATAAAAAGCGTAATCTCTCAGAATAATTTAAAAAATGACTTGTTAGATACATATGATTTCTGAAAGGATCCAAGTAAATTTGCCAAGAGCTGAACATATCAAGAGCAATATGCTGAACATATACATAATACGGTATAAATTTGGTACGGTTTCATATATTATCATTTCACAAACAACATTTTGTGATGATATGTAGCTGAAATATGAGAACCAAGGAAACAACAAAAGTGAGAGTGAGTAGAAATGAAAGTAATGTTAAAAAAATAGAACACTTTTACTTATCCATTGTCCACACGATACTCTTGGTCTTAATAAATCCCTCATTCTAATTTTGCATTCTTATTTTATGGCGCATGTATTTGTGCTTCGTTATTAGTTTGTTGTTGTTGCTCTAACAACAAGTTTATTGTACCTGTTTAAATTCATACTGGCATGTTCCCTGTTTTACCTTAAACTTGTTTGTGTTATCTTAGAATATAGCAAATCATCTATCTACCTTGATTTATTTATCTACTTACCTACTGTTATTTGATTTATTAACAGTTAATTTACTTATCTATTGTTCAATTATCTACTAACTTAGCGTCTATAAGTTAGTAGATACATAACACTTTCAATGATTGCGAAAAACGGGCATTGGACGAGTAGTACATGATATACTATCCTTAGGTAGTCTTTGATCTGCCCATATCTTTTTAGTGTATCCTGCAGATGAACTACTGAATTTCTTTTTCCTTCCAAGATGATGATGTATTTTTACTGTAGATCGAAATGCAACTATGTTTCGCAAACCGTCTTTCCGTGTATCAAGATTTATGTCAAACTCTTTCAGTAACATTTCAGTGACTTCCTGTAGCTCTTGTTTTTGCCATTTTTGCAGACTCATTTTTGCAGACTTTCTGCACCTCAAAATATAGAAGTATCTTTGATATGCGATTATCTAACATACGTACTAAATGACCTGAAAAACTAATCTATGACTATCAGAATCGCGTATTACGACTACATCAATGAGGGTGGTGTCAGGAATAACATCTTGTCATCTGATCTTAATCAACTTTCTGAGACAATGTGTGCAAATGAGGCTGGAATTTCTCTCACGCGTTTTCTATATACGACACATATTTCACCATGTTAAAACAGCATTAGAAGTGTCCCTGGTGTGTAAACTGTAAGCGTAGTATGTTCTTCAGTGTCATTAACGACATAGTAAACAAAGAAAACATGATGCTGAACATATCATACATAATACGGTATAAATTTGGTACGGTTTCATATATTATCATTTCACAGATGATGCAATCGTATCTCAATTTATACAGTGTTTCAATCTCAGGTAGAATCATCCCTCTAATGTGGGCACTTGACTGTTCACGTCAAGTAATGGTCACTTTCTGTCGACAGCCAAATGCAAACACCGAAAAATCAAACTGCATCTTTTTAGAAGGATTATTGCGAATGAGTACAAGGGACTGACTTATTGATAAAAAAACCGATTCAATTCAAGTCCTGATGTTTAATTTACATTATCGATAAAAAAAACGTATTTAATAAAGGATGCCTAGAGTGCAATGATTTTCATTGTTTGTGACACTACATTACTTGATTTCTGGGTATTTAGTGTAAATCATAGTGACCTCATTGACACAGCAGAAATTATGAATAAAACAACACTACTTCTCATTATTTCAATCGTGTAATTGATAAAGTGGCTCGTAGCAAAATTACTTTCTTTCATGGTCAGCGAATACAGCGAATAAACTTTATCTCTGCAGAAAACAGCTATCTACTGAGTAACTATGTACTTTTCCATGGAAGTACACAACTTTCAGTGATCATTAATCATTCGCAATGTCTATGGATTTCACTATTGACCCACTGTACAAACCATACATGTAGCAGAAAATGTTAATAAATTACATGCCGTTATACTGAGGATCCCTTCTTATGGAAGCTTCGTAGCAAGTCATCTATGCAATTATGTTTTTATTGTTTTGTTATTTGTATAAATGTATGCTCTCTCTGTTGTTGGGAGGCAACCAGTGATGTACTGCGCAGAACTGAGGAAAGGAAAATTGGTTGCACTGTTTTCCTATGCCCCACGCCCATAATAAAGGCACAAACACTCTGGACATGTCAAGCCTTTTGCGATGAACATCTGAGTACATGCCTGGAGCCATAGATACGTTCGGCATAACCAGTAAGCAATTGGTAGCCGAGAATGAACACAGTGAATGAATCATGGGTGACAAGGAACAGTGCATAGTTAGAAACCCACTTACCTGGTAGTATGATCATTATTCTCTTGGTCTGGCTAAGTGTGGCTCAACAATCCACAAACTTCCCAGCTGGGTCAAAGGGACTGCTGGATCAACAACTAACAAACTAACCAGCCTACACATTTTATTTCATATTCAGTGTACATCAACGATATAGACGTCGTACGCTGTGTGCAATCGTTGTTACCGTACAACTATTTATATTCAATAAGATGGTTTTAACGAACACATTTCATATAGTGTGTGGGGTGCAAAGGGAACGCATTGCTCTAGGCGGACCCAGGGTTAGCAGATAACCACGATCCCAAATGTACCTCCACGCGGTGCACCCTGGAAACAGAAATACAGCAGCTCGAGCTGATTCTGGTCAAATCTTTTGGGGATCGTGTCCGAGAATGTGGAGTTAGCAGATGGAAAGAGATGTGACTGCACAGGAGACAGAGAATATCTCCGACACCACCAACAGCACCACATATAGCGACACTGTCGACATACAGTGAAGCTAGTCAGTCCAGTCCGAACATTGGAGGGGCGGCCAATGTAAAATTCAGGTAAAGGTAGATGCATGGCGAGAGACAAATAGATTTCATACCGAGTACAATAAAATAATGAAAGGGCAGAACAGCGCTAGAGGGCAGTGCGAACTGCAAATAGAAAGTAAAAAGTCTCTAGGAAAGGGGAACTACAAGCTCCGTCAGCTCGAGACGAGCATCTAATTACCTGAGTTCCTTACAGGCAGAGACCCAGACCCATTCATTGGCGTTTGGTAAAGCAAGAAGACCTAATCCAACTCTAATGTCGAGCCTCCTAAACCGGAATTATGCTCGCGAAGAGAAAGGGTTCTGTACCCCATGGGCTTAGGCAAGAAAGGGACAACGATGGTAGTCCTGGTCAAACTCTACTGTCAGGTTTTCCTACACCGGAAATACACTTGAAGAGAGAAAGGGTTCAGTACCTGATGGGCTCAGGCGCTATTGGGACAGGGACGATCAGCTCGAGAACGCCTTGCTCTCAAACGCGTGGTGTGAGACTCGAACTTGGACAAGGGGTACACGATGTCGGTGAATGACACCTCGGCTAAGAGGGCGAAAGAGCCAGGGCCCAACTCCTCCGTTGAGTTCTTCCCCTTAAGGAACCAGGCTCACGGATGAGAAACGGTTCAGTACCCAATGGGCACAGGCACAGCACGTCCAATTACACGAGGCAAGTTCATAGACAGTGGAACACCTTGTACGAGTCAGACGAGAGCAAAAATCGTCTGGGCGAAGAGTCGCCACTACGCGTGCCTGGAGACAGATATAGAGGTTGTCACAGGCTAAGGGTTGATCAACCGAATTGTCAAGGCATGCCGAAATCGGATATGCTAGGCCTACAAGGCGCATAACGGTGGCACAACGTAATCACGCTCTCGGCGGAAATCGCACGGACACCCGTGATGGTTACAATAGAGCGAACGCAACACAAACAAACAAACATATAGTGTGTGATTCATCACTGCAGACAAACACATTTCTTTTCTAATGCTAGTATTTTTTCAACATAGATTTCTTTGAAAATAATCTTTGAATCTACTGCTCATACTATAGTAAATGAATATATTAATTGATGAGTTTATACCTTCCATGATATAGCTAACTCCCGCAACCATTGCTGTTATCCAAAAGTATTCACCGTTCACTGATATCTGTGGTAGAAAAGCTACTGCTAGCAAAACAATGGTCATTGGAACAAAACAAGAAATAAAAACTATAGAAATCATGACTACCATTTTTGCTGCCTTCATGCTACGCCTAACAGATTGTGAATTGGTGATTGTTCCTTTTCTCCATTCCGTTTTGCTTCTGAGCTTCACAGAAATAATTATAGTACAAACAACAATTATAAAAAAGGCACCAACAGGAATTGTAAAGTTATTGATTGCAAACGATATCATTTCAACATGCTCTCGATTGTCCGTGGATATTAGACCAATAATTGTTCTATTTCTGTCATGTGAAAATTTAACGCCAAGTATGTTGACAGCGTACACTGGAGTAGCGCTACAGAAGAAGATAATGAATACGCCAACCATAATCACTGTCATTCGTTTCGTTGTGAGGATACTCTTTATCTAAGTAAACAGAAGAAAAACAGTGCGTTAATTGGATAGTTAGCTTATGTTTAGGTAGTGTTATTTGATTTGAATAATATGCAAGTTACTAGGAAATAAAGGTATATCTTAAACATGTTTATGAAATTTACAATCTCGTGTTATATATTAGCTCTACTCTGCGTCTGAAAGATATGGAGTTTCTGTCTGTCTAGGTATCAAATTCTATTTCAGATGCAACATGGATAAATGGATAATATAAATAGGAAACGTCTAGGAGTTACAGAAAACATCAAGATGTAAGAAATAATCGGAGTTCCCAACAGTTTAAACAAATGCTTAAAATACAAATTCAGTAAAGTTAATCTCGTATAAATATGTAGCTCTTATTGTGGGAAACACTTTTTCTTTAAACCGCGGACGTAGATGAATTTGGTTATATGAGCGATATGACCATCACAAATAATGGTGATTGCTGTCCAATGAAGTCGACAAATACCATATTCTTGCAACTTGTGCTATAGTTCCCATGAATATGCACAATGGCTGTGTTATTTGATTATCTTATATATAACAAATTTGTGAACTAGATCATACAAGCACTCAATAAAAAATGCACATACGTGTATATGAAATGGAGACTGGTGTGAGAGTTATTTTTAAAAAACAAACAGACATGGGATCTGTTGATTTGCGCTATAGACAGTAAAGAACTATGATCACAATCAAAATGTATATTCATATGTGATGATTTTAATTGTGTCCATGCTTTTCGCCGGTAAATACACATTGTCTCGTTCGTCTACACTTTGGTAAATAGTGAGTTTAATTATAGCCGTCTCCAATAAATCCATCTCAACATAATTAATCAGGCTTTCAATCGTAAAGTTTTTTATTATTGTTATGTTTGGTTTGGTCACTATTTATATACTCGGAGTAGCCATGTCTAATTTTGACATGCGATTCCAGGTATATAAATGGTGACCAACGGAAAGATAAAGGGAAGAAAAGACAAGAGACAACAAAGAGAGAAGTTGCTGAATGGGCTAGTATTATTGACGGGAGAAGGTCACCAACCGAGCTTATTGACAACACAAGAGACAGCGAGTCACGGAGAAACATGATTGTGTACACCATTCGGCATGGCAATTGATTGATTGACCAACGGAAAACACGAGAAGAGTCAAGAGAAGTAATGAATGAAAGCCTAATTAATTCTGTGAATAGATCTATACTGTCGACGGTCTCGGTTTAATCAACAGAAACTAAGATGGGATATTTATTAATACGGTTATGTGTGATCGTTGTATGCATTCTCTTATATGTGATTCACCAGTCACTGAGTGTTAGCTCTTGATGACAGATAGTTATATGTCTTGTCTTCTCTGTGATCCACAATTCGCTGAGCACCAGCTCTAGTTTACAGAGATGTATATAACTGTGAAAATGGATGTGCTATCAAAATATCGTTGGTAATCAACATTTATAATATTGTTCTATTTAAAACATAAATAATTATTATAGGGATGAAATTATAGTTCGGCTGATAATTGAAAATGAATGAACTTCTCATCTATTATGGAAAGTTTAGTGGTGGCTCCGTGAAAGTACAGCGGTGGTTCTGTCTATCTATCTATCTATACACTGTGGCCCTTGTTTGCCTCGCAAAGGGGTAGAAGAGTTCTCTGGAGAATAAACAAAACTGTCATTGTTTTGGTTATCTGTCTGATGTTATCGTTTAACCAAAACAATACCAGTATTAGAACACATCAAAAGACAACAGATCAAATGGTTTACACACTCTTTCAGACTACCAATAGACAGCGTGCCACAGATGACCATGACACGTAGACATTACGGCTATAAAGCCAGAGGCAGATCATGTAAAAGATGGATCACAGAAATTAAAGAAATCACAGGAACAAACTGTGTGGTTGATTAAAATAGCAGCTTACGTTCATGCATCACACAAATTACTGTTATTGTTAATGCCATCATTACACTAACATAAATTAGTAAGCATATTACAACCTGTAACGGAACAGTTATGCACAGACATCTCTCTAACGTAATGAGGGCCGTGATACAACTGCTAACCCTGTTGAAAGATAAGTGGGGCATTGCACCTGTCAGGTATGCGATTTCCAGTGAGTCAAATGGTAAATCTGAAGCATTGAATCCAGGTATCAGACAAATACAAGTCCATGCATTTGTTGCGAGACTGCACATATCAGACACTGACAAACCTGAGAAGATAAGACCCAATTTAGTTCATATTAATGCAACAGTAACTTAATGATGCCATTGTAAATACGTCAATGTCGACTGTTACTTTGTATTATGTTACCAGGTCAATAAAATATGTGGATGTGCTTTTCACATCAGTCATAATTTCAGCGAGCACGTTCCTCCCATTAACTGTTGGGAAAAGTATTTCAGCAGTGAAAGAAATCATTGATGCTCACAGCGAATAGAAATTACTATTATTATATTCCGTGAGAGTGCCTAGGAAGTATAACTCTTGTCCAGACGCAGACCGAAAGAGTGGATAAGATTCAAAATGAGGCGATGCGAATAATTGGTATGTGAACTAGGGACACGTCTGTACGAGCAATGTGAATCTTACTGGACTGTCAAACTATAAAACATAGATTACAATTGTGCCGAGCAAGAGTTTACCTCCAAATCAGCAATGATAAAAAGCCACTGTATAATACCATAGAGAGTGTGAAATGTTTTAGACGAAAGATGTAGAATGAGTTGTGGATGTGGCGTTCTGAGAAAGTCATAGAAAGTATGTGGTCCCTGAGAGATGTGCTACATAGTGCAGATTGAATATGTGTTCCAACGTATTGCCTGACTCCCTACTAGGTAGTCATAACACAATAAATATCCCCGCATACTGTCAAACTAAAAACTGTGTAGCAATAGCACAATAAGTGTTCCAGCATACTATCACACTAAATACTCTGCAATACCACAATTCTTGAGACTAACGGGAATGGAACCAGATAACGGCACAGAATCGCCTTGCAACTTGAGTAAACGGGACCAGAGATGCGGTTAGTCATGTACGGTAGTAATATCATCATCAAGTGCAGTTCCCGCAACGAAGGTTGGTTGCAACAGACCTCCAACAATCACTGTCTCTTGTTTTGGTGGTGCACTCTGCTAGACTGCAACCTGCCCATCTTGTTACTCTCCCACTTGTATCTCTGTCTACCTACCTCATGCTTGCGTTCCTTCGACTTTACCCTCAAGTAAGGTTTTCAATACGGGGTCTTGTCTTTTAACGTGTCGATTATGCTGTTCCATTTATTGTCTATTTTCTCTTCTGGGTGTTTCTTTTTCCATGCATTCTATCATTAGATGTCTATATCTATTCTTTACATCTGCAAGGTATTTCTGTTGTATGTCTAGTTGTTTCAGTGATGATGTTTCTATCTGTAAATCTTGATTTCTTCCATGTTCTATCTTTTTAAATTTAACATTTATTTTGTATACCAATGGAGTATGGTCAGAGTTGATATCAGCTCCTGGATATGTTTTAGTATTCTTTACACTATTTCTAAATCTGTTGTTGTTCATAATATAATCTATTTAGTTCCACTTTCTGTCTCCAGGACATTCCCATGTACATAATCTTCTATTTTCATGTTCAAAGAATGTATTACATATGATCATGTTGTTCTCACAGAACTGCATGTCTTTCTCCACTGTCATTTCTTGTCCATATTCCAATTTGCTGTACAATGTTCTTGTATCTAACTTTTCCTATTTTTGCATTTAAGTCTCACATGCCTATTAGAATGTCTGTGGATTTGACTGGCTGGATTAGTTGTTGTCAGTCTTCGTAGTAGTTTGCGATTTCTTCTTCAGTGTTGTCTGTAGCTGGTGCGTATGTTTTTACAATGGCCGGATTGAAAGGTTTTGCTTTGATCGTTAGTATCATCATTATGTCGTTATATGTCCAGTATCCGCTGATGTATTTTCCTATTTCCTTCTTGTTCAGCATTTCCCCCCCCCCCCCCCCGCTTATGGAAATCTCCTCCTGAATGTATAAAACTAAAATGTTCTTTTCTTAGCAATAACACAATTCTGAAGAAGCGGTCAGCATGTGTAGCATAAAAAAGGCAGTCTCCAAAGAACTCTTTTTCCCCTGATTCTGCAAGGCATAAAGGGATATAACGAGAAAAGAAAAATGAAATCAAAAGATTTAAAAGTCACAGCTGACCAGGAAACAATATACATCACATATGAATATCATTTCCATTACTATTGTAGAATACCATTGTTTATTTTTTTTATAAATATATAAAACTAAGGCACTTTCATCTCAACAGTTTTTTATGAAATGCTATGCAATAGTAATGGTAATTTTGTATGTGTTATAATACTGATAAATACAAATGTTAGCGTATGACATACATGATGTAGCCATTAATTTTTCATTGTTTGCATGTAGTGATTTTCCTTGTGGTATTTATGTTCACTTGTGTGTTGTTGCTTTCTGAACGGTCCAGACGGACAATTACTTGCGAATGAATTCGACCCGGTAACTTGACAATCACAGATGCAATTTATACATCGTTGCCACGGAGCCCGACAAAAGTTTACCCTTTTATTATCCTTTTGGATAATGAATTATAATTTTTCTTTTTAAAATGCGAAAATGTGAAAGGCATGGTAAGGAACTTTCACTAACGACTGCATGGAAACATGCACGTAACAACACGCTTGCATCTTTAGAACAAGTGACCTTAACAAGAACACAATACAACAGGAGAGTAACCGAATATAGTATTACATATGATCGGATCACATTTACAATTCTATTGATAAGTTAATAGCTGTGCTTTTCAGTGTTTTTCTAGAAATTCGTACTATTACATAACCCAGTTGATTTCTTCTAGATTCACGCGCTTTTGTATAACAATATTCCTTTGTTATATATTTGCATTCCCATGAATAGTTTCTGTGCACCAGAACACGCCATCAAAAATGTACTTTGTCCTTTTTACTTACAACCACAGATATAACTGCGTGTATCAGGGCGCATGTGACTTAAGAAATACATGAAATTATAATGAAAAAAAAATAATAATATTTCATTAACTAATATAATTTAAAGATATGAGTAATTAAAATGTTTACCTAACAATGTGATATTGGCTGAATCTTTGAAACCTTGCTTCACGAAACAGATGATGTTGATAATGTTTGTGACGATGCCAAAGATGTTGATTATCTGGCACACCGCACCGAAGATTATCCATGCATAAATATATACTACTGTGCTAAATACGCTTGATACTTCTGCAGATAATTCAGTTATGTTCGAATAGTTACGTTCTGAGAACATCTCAGTGCCAAATTAATCTGAATTGTAGTACGTGTTCCTTAACATACACCTATTCGAAAACTGACATCGTACGCGGGAGCAATTTATTCTATACACAATAAAATACACGAATTTAAGAGTGATTTTTTCTTTCAAAGATGATTATTATTGTACATACATATATAACATTTGCACATATAATATACATCAACATATCTTACATTAGACATAATCTGACGTTATCAGAATAGAAAAGAGGATAATGCATAAGTATACGCAAAGAAACAACATGCCGCACTGATAATTTTCTCTTGTCATGAATATGCAAATACTTTGGTTATCAACCATAAAGAGATTTCATATATATATATATATATATATATATATATATATATATATATATATATATATATATATATATATATATATATATATATATATATATATATATATATATATATATATATATATATATATATATTATCCCTTTAGTTGTGGGCATCTAGCTTTCAATAGCTCATATTCTTTATGACAAGCGCAAGTTCTTCTCATGTGTTTCTCAGTTACCTAAGGCGGCACCCGGATTCCTTTAAGGTCACCACGGCTGGTAAGTCTGGGAAGATTCTAGTGGACGATCACGTTTCACATATTGGGTCTTGAATGTGCTTTTTGATTGGATGTGATCGGACAAGAATGTAGACTGGTCCGAGCTGCGCGAAGACCCACATTTGAAAAGTCGAATTCAAGTTAAGCGGTTCGATCATTCATCTCTCGTGCTAATAGGAGAAGAGCAGTTGACTAGACCAGGTGAGAAGTTGCATATGTCTATTGTTGTTACTTTGATATTCTCTGCTGTCAATATTGTCATTTTTACCCTTATGTATGTATATATAAATATGTATATACATACATATTTGCATGTAAAGTATAACTACGAGGATGGCAATTCAATAATCTTTACTTTTTATATTAAATCCTATAATATATCATATAATATCCATCACAAAATTTCCTAAATATTATCAATCTATCTCATAACAGAATGCACACTGCACATTTGAAATGTATATTGCTTTTGTAAATGTTTCTATGTTGCAAATACAGATTGAGGAAAAAAATAATGTGACATTATTATATGAGTGGCACGTTCTGTTCACTACGATATTGATTGTCTGTTAGATCCAGTAATTGTTACTATATTTACCAGAGTGTTCTCGGTTTAAATAGATTGTTCTTTCGATTCATCAGTTCTTCAGTCGATTGCTATTAGAAAGACTCATGTTATTCGTCAATAATGATCATGCATTCTCATTAGTCAGCTGAATTAAATTTCTATGGTATTTCTACTCAGATTAAGCATGGACAGTTAGTTAATTTTAATGAACTGATATAGTTATTACATTTTGATGGACGCTGTAATTATCTGACTTGTACATTGAAGCTGGTGGCTTGCTTTCACAGTGGAGTTGAAAGATACTTGATATATTCAGAATTGATTGTCATCTATAGACATAGTTAAGATGATGCGTGGAACAAAATAGAAATGACCATGAGACGCTAAAGTAGAACTAAGGGTTGACAAAGTACTAATTAACTTCGTGGTGTAATTTTGAGGAAAACTTTCTCAACAAGTCGCGGTGCTCATTTGATGATAACTAGCAACCAGTTTGAGTACTAGAATTCAGAATAAGCAAAAATGGAACTGAAATATCATACGCATCTTGATAATGCATACATTTCATTGAAAAAAATCCACTTAATATTTCTTTTATCAAAGACGTATGTTACCAATCCATATATGTAGCCCACCAGAGATCACGCTTTGAGTGAACAAGCTTTGAAAGGATCATGTGCAAATAAACAACCTTACAGATTATCAAAAGGCACTTATGGTGATATTTTAAAAAAGATGTAAATATGCTTAGTTTTACTATGCAAAAAGATACAGCTCACCTTCTAAAACAAATTTACAATTTTCAGGGGAAGGAGAGATGCTGGTAAAAGAATTCATGGATTTGCAACATCCTGGAATACGCAGTCATGTTATCTCTACAATAAAGAGAACGGAAATGATTAGGTTATTGATATTAATGTAACTCAAACGAATAAAGGAACATCAAAAACCATTTAAAGTCACATTGGGAGTTAGGCAAGGATGCGTTTTATCACCACTTCTATTTATCACATATATCGTTACTATTGTGAAAAAAGCCAGATGCAAAATGAAAATACCAAAGAGCTACGTTTTGCCGACGATCAGGCTATAATAGTATATGAAGAAACTGAACTTCACGTCATCTAACATCCATGGACATCGAGTGCAAGCGCAACAACATGAAAATAAGCATGGGCAAAACAGGAACCATGGCAATAGGAAGAGATACACACAATCTAAGTATAACAATGGAAAATCAAGTGGTAAAACAAACCATCACCTTCAAATACTTAGGCGTAACATTCTCTTCAGATGGAAAGATGGGCACTGAAATATACATTCGTTGTAGCAGAGCGAATCAAATAATGTGTCAATTATCCACTTTATTGCAACACAAAATGCTACCAATGACAACAAAAAAAACGTCTTATTCAAAGTATCTTCATTCCAACCCTGTGCCACCAATGTCAAACATGGTCCTTAACATAAAAAACATAAAAGACAACTGTTTACAACAGAGATGAGGTGTCTGAGAAAAGCCTCAGTAGTGACAAGAAACACAGAATTAGAAACGAAGTCATAAGAGAAAGAGTAGGTGTCATATCAATTCTACAATACATACAAAACCAACAGATACAATGGTTCGGTCATCTGAAAAGAAAGCCGTGTAATTCATTAGTTTATAAAGTATATATGAAGAGAGGAGAAGCGGAAAGAAGAACCAGGGGTAGACTTAGAGTACACTGGATCGACAACGTCAAAGAGACATTATACCAAAAAAGTGAGACAAGAACACAGTATTTCTCTCGACACCCGTAAATGGTAAAAGAGGAAGGAAAGAAGAAGAAGAAAATTGCTATGAATTGAGGCACCTCTACAACCCATAACTGGTGTGTGGTGTTCTTATTTTAATTCAGCTAATAGTGTTGGTTCAACAGCTTCTAATAAATAATTGTTTATTTATACTGAATATGTATGTGGCAACGAAATAAGTGAGTTAAACCTAGTATTGAACATGCCTTCTTAACTTTATATAAATAAATTTTCAGTCATGCTTTAAATAGAATGACATAATAGAACGTGAAGAGCGTGTATTAGTGTCTTCTATTATCTAGCTGGCATGATACAATTATTACTCATAAGTAACATACTAAGCACTCAAACAACAAAATCTTCACACTCATTATTAAATGTATAATGAAATGTAATGTCGATATGTTCAGATCATAACATTCAAATAATATAACATGTTATATTATTAAAAACATACATTATATTGTTTTGATATTTATAAAAGCTTCCTTTTGACTGTCTATAAGGAATATCCACTCAACTGTATGAACGTGCAATAATAATGTGTATTATTTTTATCATACATGTAGTGAAACAGAAGTACTTTTTACATAATCATCAATAAATTTACATAATATAGAAACATGAAATTATAGATGATTGGGTTATCTAGACGAGTAGTCACGGTAGTAGTTACAATGAATGTTGAAATCAAAACATTACATTTCAAAATTGAGCACTTTACAGAACTATATAATTTACGACATACCATATACCATTCACTATACAAAGAAATAATGGTGGTGGATTACACTGTCAGTGTATACTGTCTGTCAGAATGTTTACAACCTAAATACGGTGTTTAAATTTAGCTTATGCACCACAACGGTACCTTTTATTATACTAAATATTTACTATGATTATCATTATATAGGTGTAAGTCACTGTCACATGCAACTATTGATTCCAATATCAGATCATAGAACTAACTACTGTTCATATATTGTAATTTTTCGTACATTATTTTTAAGGTTTTCCACAATATCTATATGTATTGTATATCAACATACAACTACAGTGTTTCTTGAATACTGTATAAGTCACATAATACTATCATCATTATGTTGCATGTTAGAACAACAGTTTAAATTGGCAATTCGAAAATTTGGAAATGTGTAGAAGGTTGTACAGATCAAGATGTAAGTATTAGTCGTAGTTATGGAAAACTGACCTTAATGAGAAAAGGACCTTAGTCAATAATATAAGAACAAAGACAATCTTCATTTTTTTAGTCACTTCATCCACATTGAGGCCAGCACCGTGTAGTGGTGATGGGACTTAGTTCAGCCATCAGGGGCTGGAAACTAAGACTGGTTGTGCAGTCCCACTCGAGCAGAACCATAGTACTGCCCAAGTAAGAAGAGTGCTGAAGACGGAGGCAACCATCCAAAAGGCGCACAAATAATCAAGATGCCACGCACAAAACACAATGGAAACATGTCTGTATCTATTAATAGATATGGTGCCTGCCCTGTGGCGGACGGTCAGAGCTCTGTGGGCCACTGTATGAAATAAAAAAAGACTGAATTTTATTCAGGAGACATAATTACAGATATAGACATGTTTCAAGTGAACGAAAGAAGAAGAAGAAACCACTTCATGAGACAGGAAGTTTTGGAGAACATAGTCACAACAGGCAAGATTAAAGACAACAGAGACAGAGGACGTCAAAGTTTGTTTTGTTTGTTTTGCGTTCGCTCCATTGTAACCATCACGGATATCTGTGCGATTTCCGCCGGGAGCGTGATTACGTTGTGCCACCGTTATGCGCCTTGTAGGCCTAGCACATCCGATTTCGGCATGCCTTGACAATTCGGGTGGGCTACCCTTAGCCTGTGACAGCCTCTATATCTGTCTTCAGGCACGCGTAGTGGCGACTCTTCGCCCAGACGATTTTTGCTCTCGTCTGACTTGCACGAGGTGTTCCACTGTCTATGAACTTGCTTCGTGTAATTGGACGTGCTGTGCCTGTGCCCATTAGGTACTGAACCGTTTCTCATCCGTGAGCCTGGTTCCTTAAGGGGAAGAACTCAAAAGAGGAGTTGGACCCTGGCTCTTTCGCCCTCTTAGCCGAGGTGTCATTCACCGACATCGTGTACCCTTGTCCAAGTTCGAGTCTCACACCACGCGTTTGAGAGAAAGGCGTTCTCGAGCTGAGCGTCCTTGTCCCAATAGCGCCTGAGCGCATCAGGTAATGAACCCTTTCTCTCTTCAAGTGTATTTCCGGTGTAGGAAAACCTGACAGTAGAGTTGGGCCAGGGCTAAATCGTTGTCCCTTTTGTGCCTGAGCCCATCGGGTACGGAACCCTTTATCTTCGCGAGCATATTTCCGGTTTAGGAAAGCTCGACATTAGAGTTGGATTAGGTCTTCTTGCTTTACCAGACGCCAATGAATGGGTCTGGGTCTCTGCCTGTAAGGAACACAGGTAACTAGATGCTCGTCTCGAGCTGACGGAGCTTGTAGTTCCCCTTTCCTAGAGACTTTTCACTTTCGATTTGCAGTTCGCGCTGCCCTCTAGCGCTGTTCTACACTTTCATTGTTTCATTGTATTCGGTATGAAATATATTTGTCTCTCGTCATGCATCTACCTTTACGTGCATTTTACATTGGCCGCCCCTCCAATGTTCGGACCGGACTGACTAGCTTCACTGTATGTCGACAGTGTCGCTATATGTGGTGATGCTGGTGGTGTCGGAGATATTGTCTGTCTCTTGTGCAGTCAAATCTCTTTCCATCTGCTACCTCCACATTTTCTGACACGATCCCCAAATGATATTGCCAGAATCAGCTCGACCTGCTGTATTTCTGTTTTCAGGGTGCACGGCCTGGAGGTACATTTGGGATCTTGGTTATCTGCTAACCCTGGGTCCGCCTAGAGCAATGCGTTCCCATTGCACCCCGGACGGCAACGTGAAAAATATTAGACAGTTTGCCAACCTGACACGGCATAGAAACAACATCAATCTTGATACATAATGCCAGAGATAGAGAGTTGTGGAGAGCCATAATCGCTTACGCCAGTCGGCATGACACCTGATGATGATGGTAATGAGGTATTATGAATGATGGAGTGTTGGACAAGATGTGTCACTGAAATCTGTTTATATTCGTAAATTTCAGTTAGACATTGGTAGACATTGAATATTGCATTTCTTGTGTCTAGCAGGGAAATCCGTCTCGATCTCATCTGTTTAGTTTTTAAATTGGCTATAACTTCAGAACTATGTTCCTACTCCAGAGATTAAACCATTGTGTGATTATAATAAATTGCCAACGCGTCATTTCAGCTACACTTATTAAAATCAACTACTTGCTTGTCAAAAAGAAATGGAGCTAAACGAATATACAATGTAATTTATATTACGAAAAATGTGTAGCAGTTTAAGAAGATATAATTTCAGTTTACATACTGTGTGAACGTTGCCCATACGTTAAATAAACATAGATAAATATAGTTCTTTTTTATTATTATTATTCTTGATTACAACCTGGCCTCACAGTACGTGGGGCATTCCCATAAGTGCTCCGCCCTCTGTTCCAGCAGCTATTCGACTCAATGGTGTTACGAGTCTAGTGCCGCCGAAACAGGCGTCGACATCAAGGCACAACTCTGGCCCTTGCGACAGGTTTCTTTGTTGTTCCGCCCAACCACGCCGTGCCCGTAACTAGTTCAAGCACAACGTCGGTCTGTACGAACAACATGGTAACTGGTTGGTAACTGAAGTTACGACTACGGGATTGTATAGATGACGTGCTTGAAGCTTCTATAAGAATATAACCTCAATATAAAGGCATGTCATCTACTAAGGTTTCCTGTTGCATGGGTGGTTTGTCTAGTGAGCCATTATGAGGCCCACAGACACAACCACATGCGCATAATAATAGTTCTCTCATAAATAAATAAAAGTTAAACGTAAAGATAAGATGAGTTTGAACCGGCGTCATAACACGGTTTTCTCTGTCTACCCACTCATTGGTTAATCAGATACTAGCATTACATTCGCTCTTCTTCAGTAGCGATGGTGCTATCATTCGATCTTCCCAGAGTATTATCTTTCGTTCTCTATTTCCTTGAGTATGGGTTAAATATGGAGTAATTTTTATTTCAAACCACAAATAGCGAATGAGCTCGAAATTCTCCAGTTTGGTGACCAGTGACTTTTGATGAAATTACTTGGATAACGTTGCTAATGTGAAAGTACAGCATACAATACTACTCTCCATATATGACGTGTTCTTTACAGTACATTGCCGCACTGCCGCTCTGTATAACACACTACAATAACACATCTAGTTATATTTCCTCTCTGTTTCTGTTCTCGATAACGCATTTATAAATGCACGGATACAGTTTTACATCCTGTAATAAGTTCATTGATGAATGATAGTCTATTTTTATTCCTTTTACGTTTCTTATTTTTAATATATTCTATTCTTAATTGATAACTATTCGCACACACTGATTTTTCTTTTATTATAGGTGTCTAGACAGCTGAATTCATATTTTGTTTACATAATAACTCCAAATTTTTTATTGAATATTACGGTATTCCGATTATTTAAACTTTCACTCTCAGTTACTGTAAATTCAATGTCTACTTTGTATATTATAATCATGTGACGTATTTCTTCCCGAACGTTGTCTTCCCAATGAACTCTCTAAACCTCTCTCTGTCTTGGGCGATGTGGCTTGCATTTTCTAGCGATGTATTCATGTTATATTTAATGTCGTCAGTCCATCGTCTTCTTGATCTGCCCTTTCTCCTCTTCCCAGGTACTCTTTCTTCCATTATTTGTCTTTCTAAACAGTTGTGTCTCTTTATATGACCAAACAGGCGTAGTTTTATTTTTGTTATTGTGTTTAGTAACCAACACATAATCATTAATAATGTAAATTAATGTAACTATCATCATAAAACTAATGACCTCTCAGGGTCGTAATGGTATCACTTTTAAAACATAAACACAAAAATCGCGATAAGAAACTATGATCACAGTCTCTTTTTTTGGAGTGTGGAGAAAGGTAACCATGTCTAGTGACTAATATTATTACTTCATACGTTACTATGTTCTCCACCATCTTCATTCATCAACTCTCCCATATAGGATAGTCTTATAAAGATAAATATGCCACATCAGAAGCCCATATCACACACGGTTTCCATGTTTCAAATGTTCTTATTGACATGCAATTTTATTTATCTTGCTTCTTGCATATATGTCTATCTATAAGACGTGTATTTATAGTATATTGTCCTTACTGCCACTTTATACGCCTCCCAATTCTGTACAGCCTGCCAATCTCTGCCAGTGTCATGTGCAGAAGATCGTCGATATCCTGTGTCCATCGTAGTCATGGTCTGTGTCTTGTGACTTTTCCCTGTGACTTTTTTCCGCCGTGATTAAATATTGTCTTTTTATATGTAAGAAATATGTCATTATGTCGATATGTCTGGAAACAGTTCAAGTGGTTTTTACACACTTCGAGACTGAAAGCAGACAACGTACCACAGATGACAATGACACATAGACATCACGGCTATAAAGCCAGGGGCATACCATGTAAAATATCTTCTTCTTTCCTTCCTCTTGTTCTCGCTTTTTTGGCAGCTTCAGATAATGTTATTTGATGTTCGTATAATGTCTCTTTGATGTTGTCGTTAAAAGACATGACACCCTATTGAAGACCTTACTTGAGGGTAAAGTCAAAGGGAAGCGAGCAAGAGGTAGGCAGAGATACAAGTGGGAGAGTAACATTACACGATGGACAGGTTACAGTCTAGCAGAGTGCACCCCCAAGACAAGAGACAGGAGATGTTGGAGATACGTTGCAGCCAACCTTAGTTGCGGAGACGGCACTTGATGATGATGATGATGTTGTCGATCCAGCGTACTCTATATTCGACCCCTGGCTCTTCTTTCTGCTTCTCCTCTCTTCATATATGATTTATAAACTCATTCTCTCTAGATGATCGAACCATTGTATCTGTTGGTTATATATGTATTGTAGAATTGATATGACACCCACCCTTTCTCTTATGACTTCGTTTCTAATTCTGTGTCTTCTGGTCACTCCTATGGCTTTTCTGAGACATATCATCTCTGCTGTAAACAGTTGTCTCTTATGTTTTGTATTGGCAGTATAGGGTTGGAATGAAGATACTTTGGATAAGATATTTTTATGTTGTCATTGGTAGCATTGTGGGTTGAATGAAGGGGATAATTGACACAGTATTTGATTCGCTTTGCTACAAAGAATGTCGATTCCGGTGTCCATCTTTCCATCTAAAGATAATGTTACAGCTAAGTATTTGAAGGTGTTGGTCTGTTTAATGACTTGATTTTCCACTGTTATATTTATATTGTGTACATCCATTCCTATTGCCATGGTTTCTATTTTGCCTATGCTTATCTTCCTGTTGTTGTTCTTGCACTCGATCTTTATGAATGTTAGATGACGTTGAAGTTCAGTTTCTTCATAAGCTATTATCGCCTGATCGTCGGCAAAGATTAACTCCTTGGTGTTTTCATATTGCATCTTGGCTTTTTTCGTAATACTATCGATATATGTGATAAACAGGACTGGTGATAAAACGCATTCTTGCCTAACTCCAGATAATGTAAAAGATGGATCTCAGAAATCAAAGAGACGACGGGAACACGCATACAAACAGCACACAAGAAGGCCATCTCCAGAGAAATCTTCTATCCTTGACACCGCCAGACAAACAAGGGCCATATCGTATAGATAGATATGCCATTTGTCATCTTGTGTTTTTGATAGTTTTGAGGGACTAGACTTCCTTATGTTCAGGTCTTTGCTGACGTCTGCAGAAAAATTGCATATTCGAGCACATTGATTTTAAGCTTCGCCATAACATATATTATGGTTTTAATTTATTTCATTTACATTGATTGTAAGTTATTGCAGAAACATTGATTTTACGTTCTTGCATATGCATTGATTTTACGTTCTTTCATATGCATTACTTTTACGTTCTATGCAAAAGAAGTCAAATATTCTTCTTTAAATGTGTTGAAATATTTCTCCATCTCCGTTGTAATTTTCCAACTCGCAAATACGTACAATGCAATATGTATTAAAGATTTATATAAATCACTCTGCAATTGGAAATGTATAGGCACAATATTCGCATAGGCTACCATTACTTTCGGGAAAGAACAATCGCTAGTCGAACACCGTAAAGAGAACACATTCATTCTCGTCCGCCATTGTGGCGGAAAGGAAGACCAAGAAGACGATGGACTGATGACAAAATTATCTGGAAAATGTAAGCAGCATCGTCCAAGACAGATTCAGGAAGTTCACTGGGAAGACAACGTTCTGGAGAGAATAAGTCACATGATACACACTCTGCAATAATTAATTTATTCTGATTTTCTGTATGGTGTTCGATCAAGATATTGCAACCGACGACTTTTCAAGTCTAGTTAGAATTTCTTTCCCTGTACTTCCAATGCTGCTTATATGCGATCTAAATGTTTAATGGTATTAACATCTAGTTTGTTCATACAATCATATATTTATAGAAGACTGTATCATCTCTGTTCGACATTAGCTTGCTTATATCGATATTAAGTTCTACACACATGTACACGGATTTTCAATGTTATAGGTTTGTGAAGTTCGTTCTGGTACCTAGGTATATCAATGCGATTTGTAAACCGGATGTTTAATGGAGACCACTACCAATTGAAATTGATGTTTGATTGATCTGTAGTGTATGTCGTAAACACGCAGAGCACCATAGATCGCTTTTCACATACCTGCAACAACTTTGGTCTCACTGTTAACACCAAAAAAAAAACAGAAGGCATGCACCAATCAACATCAAATAGCCAACGTACTATTACTTCCATCATTGTGAATGAGGAAAAACCGCAGGTAGTCAACAACTTTACTTACTTGGAAAGCACTATCTCTCTCGGAATGTCAACATTGATGTGGAAATTTAAACTAGACTGGCAAAAGCTAGTGCTGTTTTTGGTAGATTACGCAACAATGTATGTGACAGAAGAGGTATAAGAACAACCACTTTAGAAAATATAGAGCATTGGAGAGAGACGAGTAATAGGAGCAGACATTATAAAGAAAGAATTAATAAGGATCAAGAAGATTAAATATTTCGGACATATTAAAAGACATTACACCTTGTTAAAAACCTTACTTGAGGGTGAAGTCGAATGGAAGCGAGCAAGAGGTAGGCAGAGATACAAGTGGAACAGTAACATCACAAGATGGACAGGTTACATTCTAACATAGTGCACCACCAAAATAAGAGACATGGGATGCTGCAGGTTTGTTGCAGCCAGCTTTCGTTGAGTAGACGACTACACGATTTATAGCGGTATAACTTAAATGTGCCCGGAAAGGAGAAATATTCCAAAACGCTTAAAAATCTCTAATTTAATCGACTACAATTATGTCACTTAAAACTTTATTTGTTATTACCATATGCAGCACATAAAATGCCGTCTCTGTTGTTTTCAGCATAATGTCTGGAGAATTTAACATAAATCGTAAAGTGTTGTGCAGTCTAATGTAGATGATTATGCAACTTTATGAATCTCTATCGTGACCCAGAGTCATTCTGGACTTTCTTCCATATCATAATGTTAAATTTTCTAGCCTTTTCTCGCTGTGTCTCCCAATGCCTAATTTTTCATCACTATTTCTGGTTAGAACTATTCCATTGAATTTTATCTCCATATATCATAATTTTGTTTTTTTTAGAAAATGAAGACGTATTTGATTGATCTCTGTAAGTAATCATTGTTCCGTAAACAACTATTTCAGCATCTGTTGTATTTATTTATTTTATAACTACCATGATCATACAATTGGGCGTAAGAAGCACATCTTTTTGGCCTCTAATCGGTCTATTATTACCATTTATTGTCCTAAAGAAGTGTTGCTAATAGAGTGCAACACTTAGTAGTGATTATAAATCTATAGTAATCGCATGTGTCACCCGGTAAGACAAAATAATGTAGCGGTCAGATACAATCGTGATCTATTATCTAGGTAGACAGAAGTCCTGAAGGTATTAAGTCAATGTTGTTATTTTAAGGAGTATGCCCACTAACATAACAAGACAAATAAACTGTATGACAGTCATGTTGTACAACTCTTAAAATTGTCAAACGTGAGAAGTAACTGTATTCTGTTTTAAGGGAACGCACACATTTAACATTAGAGTCTGTCGTAGTAAAGAATATTATTAATGACTTGTTTCCCTTGTAAACTGTGTTTTGTGTTTGCAACTGATAAGAATATGACGTGGTTCTTGTTTGGAACCCGTGTCTTCCTGTGTATGTTAGGATTAAATAATGTAAAATAGTATATCAATAATGAATCAGTAAATAATTTAAATATTCATTTTTAGGGTTAGCGTTAAAATTATGTTTTATATAACACTCTCTAACCATAAATAAATTTATGTTAAAATTAATAAATGATAACCATAAAACTGATAAACATAGCCAAGAAAAATAATGAAATTGGGAGGCACATGTTTCAAACAAGGATATAGTAATGGATATCATATCTAGTGATTATGTACTCATTGCTAGAGACATGATGATTAAGTGGTTAAATATCACCTACACATTTAATCAATTGTGAAAATGACTCACAACCGCTGAGACACTACTTTATTGTACCGAAAACACTTTTTTGTATTACACGTATATGGAGTTTGAACATATAATTCATGAATGCTGCTATACAATTCACTTATGTGTGTTTGTTTTGATACATTTCATTGATTTCTAATGTAATATTCATGCAACATCAAAGTTGCATGATTGACCTAGAGAAATGGCATACTGTTGTAAGTCATCATCTACTGATTTCGAAAGTCTTATGAAAATATATTGCACATTTACTCACACCTTACAAATAATTGTACAGTTGATCAAACATACATATTTTAGACATAACAGAGATCACTAAGTGTGCAAGTTTTACATTTCACAGCATTGAAATTTTGGAAACTGAGTCATCTTTTTACATTGCCAAGAATAGTTGATATTAGTCAATGTAGTATCATGGGCAATCATAGCCTGCAGTTACATTTACACAAACTTAATTTCAGTTGTGACACCAAGAGTTGCCTTTGTCGACTTAGTCGTATGGATACGTCCCTGTATCATTTACATGGTGTCGATGGTCAAAGTATAAAGTTCATATATTTTTTGAATTATTTACAATTCAGAATTAAATTAATGTTTTTATTTATGAACAATGAAATCATTATGCAAATTAGGAGAACTGGAACAACATGTGAGCTATTCATAATTATATATATATTATATATATGGGTGTGTAGTAGAACCATTGAAAACTTTCTCACTCACATAGCTATATGTGAAATTCTGGCAAGCCACATATAGATTCTTGATACAAGACATTTCTGAATGTGCATGAAATGACGTTTATTCACAATAAATACATGCAACAACATCAGTGTATTGTCTCACTCAATCACGCTCTTTTGTGATCTAAGTAACCGCTAGTGGTAATCGAGTGAATGCTTTGGAGTTTTGAGGAAATCAACCTCGATATTACACCTCGACAGTAATTAGTACTTTTGACAACTCCTGGATGACTCTGCGTTTCAATATCATGTTGTTTACAATTTTTACGTGCCATTTCTCTATAAGCGGCAATTAAGTCTTATTACGTCCAATCATTGGACTCACTTGGCTTATGGCCACCAGCTTCGATGCACGAGTCTTACCGTAGAGACAGATACCAAAACGTGAACATCCTATCAATGTATATCAAATGCTCATATTAATTCATAGCTTGATCATGCCGCAGCACTTCCTCCCCCCACCCACCCATTCTAGAGTTTATATAAGGTACACGTACACGGGAATTTTTACGGATATACTCCCGAATAACGGGAGATTTTCACTCGATTCATCCCCTCGCTAGATAATGTATAGAAGGGAAAGGTTCAGTCTTTCCCGCCCACCCCACTCCGTCGTGGATACTCTGAACGCCTCCCAGTTCCGGGCAAGCAGGACTGCATTGACCAAAGACATGTGCATACATTCTTCGATATCGCTGGTCCATCGTCTTCTTGGTCTCCCTCTTCTTCTCTTTCCTGGCACTCTGTCTTCTAGAATCAGTCTTTCGATACCATCAAGCCGTCCAAAAGTGTCCAAAATTCTTTAGCTTCCATCTTATGATTGTATTTAGAAGCCACCCTTTATTTCGTTTCAGTAATTTCTAAACTTCGATGTTCTTCTTTTTCTCTGTCCATGATAAAATGAATCAAATAATCACATGTCATAATGAAAGTATGTTCAGTTAAACCTGGTGTTTTGGGGTTATGAAATTTAATTTTAAAAGAAAATATGAAATTTTGCTTTGTCTGTACTTTTAGAGCAAACACATTAAATAGATTTGATTAAATCTATGATTTAACAAGAAATACCGTTTATGGTGGGTGTGGTATTCAACACATTGGCCTTTCTTATAGTTTACACATTTTGGCAGGCTCCAAATAACATGTACAAATCGCTCTTGAAGTGGCTTCTTATACACAGTCTTAAATACGATGCATGCACATTACGAGGTGGTGCTTTGCCGCTGATTCACACGGTTTATAGGGAACCCACAGACATATGAATACTATTGTCAAATCATAACTCATATTCGACTCAAATTTCTCAGTAATGATAATGTGTGTTTCCATAATTCATTCTCTGTGTACGAAATAGGATAACTTAATTATCACCGCGTAAATTGTTTTCATATTGCAAGTAGAAAGTCCGTGGACAGGAGGGAAGAGGGTTTGTGGTTTTCAACTCCCCCTCCCTTTAGCATATCAGAGCATGACTTTTAGTACTAGGAACTAAGCTAAAAGGTAACCCAACTCCGAAGCGTTTTTTCACAAACTGATCATTAGATTATTCACAAAATAGAGGAATCATCATTATCAGGTAGCAAGTATATCCTGAGCAGGATGTAGCAATCATCACAAGGTATGTGATGTGACCTGAATATCAAGAACACCATTATGGCTATCACCGTTAAAGTGTGTGAAAAAAAAGGTGTTCTAGTCTTGAGGACATGAAACAAAGACGATCGCTCAATCTTAAGCGGGTTTCCCCGATGTACTGCTTGCCGCAGCGTTTACATATGATCACGTACATAATATTGGCGGATTCACATGTAAAGGCCTCATCGATGGAGAAAGTTACTTTGGCAAATGAAATGGAGCGCATCTGAACCACATAAGGATATGTATAGCAACAGCGACGTGAGCAACGAACAGTGCCATAATGGACGGGAACAGAAGACTTAAGGTGGCTATGGACCAAGATGTCCTTCAGATTTTTGTCGCGCCTATAAGCCACCAGAAGTAAGTCGTGGTAAGCGGTACGGGTGTCAGGATCAGACTGAAAAGGGAATAATGTTTAAGCATGATGTGTCGGATAGAAGAGTTATAGGGATGAAAGGTAAAAACGAGTTTAACCCTATCAGAGGAGGAGGAAGAACCGTGAGAGTCCGTCCAGGTATCGAGGCGAGACAACTGGTGCACACGGAGCCAAGCAGATGAAAGAATGCTGTCATGGAACATGTATCTACGGAAAAACTCAATCATCGCAGAGGACTTGTCGAGAAAATCGTCGTAATAACTACATAAGCGACCAAGGTGAAGAAGCTGGGAGAACGACAGCAGGTTGTGAAGCCATGTGCATCGGGAGGTTTACAGTAAACAGATGTGCTGAGGTAAGTGGGATGAATGGTGACAATGATGTCAAAGAAGTTGACAGAGGTAGTGGAGATGTTGGATGTAAAATGAATAGCAGAGTTGAAACTGCCGATGAAGTTGATGAAGCGAGACAATTCCACTTCGGACATGTCGGTGATACCTATCCCATCGTCAATGTATCTATGGAAAAGAGATGGGAACGGGCCATCATAGGTCGAGCAAACTAGATGTTCAAGATGGTCATGAACTGACAAGCATAGCTAGGTGCCATTTTGGTGCCCATGGCAACGCCACTTATCTGATTGAAAAAGAGTTCATCATATTCAAAATAGTTTAGTGCAAGCACCAGTTCATCAATCCGGATAAGAGTGGATACAGAGGGATGGAAACTCTTGTCCAGAAAGAACTGCAGAGCCCTGAGACCGTCTGCATGGGGTATAAAAGTGTACAAAAAACATACATCAAGCAAGAATAGACGATAGAGAATAGACGATCATGCAAGAAGACAACTGGACTAAAGAAAAAATGGACAGGGCATGCTTGTTGTCTTTCAAGAATGAAGGCAGTTGTTCGACTCATCATCATCATCATCAGGTGCCATGCCGGCTGACGTAGGCGGTCATGGCTCTCCACAGCTCTCTGTCAACAGTATTATGTATCAAATGTTTCTTGTTTCCTTGCCATGCCAGGTTGTCAAACTGTATAATATTATTTCACGTTGTCGTTGTTCGACTAGGAGCTATAAAAGGCTGTCACGGTAGTCGGCGATGCGCTCAGTGGGACAAGAGCAAGCAGAGGCAATAGGTCTACCCGGATTCGATGACTTATCGAAACAGATATAAAATGAAAAATATATTGTGTAAAATGACCTTGCCATTAGAAGTGATGAAGAGAGTTCTGCATTGCTATATAACTCCTATACTAACATATGGATGCGAGTCTTGGACAATAAATAAACTGTAAAGTGGGAAATTAGAGGCAATAGTGATGTGGTTCTATAGAAGAATGCTGAGAATACCATGGACTGCCAGAAAAACTAATGTGGAAGTGTTGAAAGAGTCAAAGGCGAAACGGACCTTAATCAATAATATAAGAAAAAGACAATCTTCCTTTTTTAGCCACTTCATGAGACAGACAGGTTTGGAGAACATAGTCACAACAGGCAAAATTGAAGGCAACAGAGACATAGGACGAAAACGTGAGAAAATATTAGCCAGTTTAACAACCTGGTATGGCAGGGAAATAACAACGATCTTGATACATAATACTGTGGACAGAGAGCTGTGGAGAGCCATGACCGACCATGTCAGTCGGCATGATACCTGATGATGATGATAGAAAACAGGTCTGCCTAAACAGCTTTGATCGATGCAAAGAGCTATGGTAGTGGTAGCAAGGTGGTTGTTAAAAATAAGGGTTTTCGCAGTGCTGTTTAACAGTGCTGTTTCACAGTGCTAACCTTCTGGTTAGATACAGTAGAGTCAGATGTGCGCGCAGTGTAGAAATAGGAGTTGGAGAGTTGTTGGTGGCCCTCCTTGGAGGTAAAGGTCCTTACGCCACACCACAACGGCCCACCCGTTTCTGCTGGTTTTATGACAATATCATCACGGTGGTGAAGATATGCAAGGCGCGAGATTCTTCAGGGGTGATGTTTGAGCGATTAAAGCGGTTGTGATGAAGTGACTTAATGCCATTTAAGGTATTCTTGATGTAAAGATCTCGAGCCTGGGCTGCACCGGGCTTGGGAGTCCACGAATATTTCTTACGTGCAATTGATTCTGATTGAGAACTGGTGATTTTGTCGCTTGTCATAAAAGAGAGGAATGTACACACACAAAACGCACATATGACCTATTCTACTTTTTAGGGAACCCCTTTCCCCTTAAGGAAAGCATATCTAGAGTCCTAACAGGTAACAGGTAATGATTTTGCATATTAATAAAAACTATTATGCTCTTTACCGGAGGAAATGTAGTCTACTCATTTGGTGATGTCACTAAATAAAGTGTTGCAAAATGTTTCTCTATATCTACTGCTCATTCGATAGTAAATAAATATATTCATTGAGGAATTTATGCCCTCCATTAAATAGCTGACACCAGCAATAAGTATTGCAACATAGAAGTGGTTGCCATCAACTGATAGTTCAGGTAGCAAGGCTACTGCCAACATAATAACGTTCATTGGAATGAAGCAAACAATAAATAAAAATGAAATCATCACGACCATTTTAGCTGCTGTTAAGTTGCGGCTAGACACTTTATCCACTTGTGAACTAGTGACGGATTTATTTCTCCACTTTGACGCATTCTGAAGTTTAAATGTCAATATTGTTGTACAGACAACAATAATAATAAATGCACCAAATGGAATAGAAAAGTTATTTATAGCAAATGAATACATTTCTACTCTATGTCTATTTTCCGTGGAAACTAAACCAATTATAGTTATATTTCTGATTATTGAAAATTTCGTACCAATTGTATTGACTGCATACACTGGGGCCACACTTACCAAGAAGACGATGAAAACGAGCACTGTTATCACAGCCGTGCGTGTTGGTGTCAGGAGGCTTTTTATCTGTTGACAATCATAAACACCTGTTAGTGGGTGGTATAATAATATTTCAGATAAGAAGCCAATAACGTTTTGAGTTGCCGGGACGAATTCGGGTGATTTTCGCAGGTATTGTTGTCAAAAAATGATATCTAGAATAATATGATAATACTGTTATCGTAAGTCCCTTAATAATAAGTATTTTACAAGATCCACCGGCGTGTTGTCGGTACCCAAAATGGGAGCACACAACAGCAACACCGTTAACATATATCCTCAACCAGGACTGAGGAAATTGCGCAAGAAGAAGCTTCGTCAATACAGTGTTGAGTAGATTAAATACGGATTCAATGCTTTTCCTCCCCCCCCCCCCCCAAATCAGTCCAAAAATACATTACTTTTGTGCATTTTTGTTTTTCATAGAGATTATGAGACGAACTAGATTAGAAGTGACTATATGTAGAAACAATGTCACAGAGTATCTCATAAAAACACATAGCATTACCTATTTTATGTAAACCCCCACCACCCCACATCGGAAAATTGTCAATGACGTCCACATTGCTTGAAACTGGGGAGGGGAGGTATTATTAGAGAAACACTGTAGTAGATGATGAAATGTAGACTAACAACATGATTGTTTTAAGATACATCATGTCATTAGCCTTGTTTTTGATGTATGGTCTAGGATAACTAACAACATGATTGTTTTAAGATTCTTCATGTCATTAGTCATGTTTTAACACCGGGTCTAGAATGTGTCCCTTCATGGGCTGACATATTTCACTTTCTTTCCATCTGTAGTTGATACCACTTCTCCTTCCCTCGCGTGTTGTATAGTGATACACTTTTTTAAGTTAAACCGAAATGACAAGAATAAATACAACACATTTATTTCGTAAATGTAGTATGTTTTTTTTTAACTCAAATTTTTTGCTCAACAGATTGACCTATAAATAAAAACATAAAACGAAAATCATGAACTTTACCGGCATGACAGAATCAATTAAACAAGATGATAATATACTAGACAACGTTTCAAATTACGTATATTTGAGAACAAGATAACAACAGACGGGGATAACAACTCAGAAATCAAGACTCGAATCGATCTCGCCTTTAACAAACTCTTAAACATCTGGAGATCTAAGATCGCAAGTAAACACATCAAGAGGCTGTGAATGGGTGACATTTGGCAAAGAGAGAAAATTATTGACAACAGTGGTGATACAGATGAGAAGAGAGTGCCGCGACTGGGCTGCCAACAGAACAGAGGAATTGATCCAAGAAATCATACTGCAGCACTCGAAGCCACCCGATACAATAATTTACACAGACGGATCAGTAACACAAGAAACAAACATGTGTGGTTGGGGTTTTGTGGCCTAACAAAATGGCAAGAAATTAGCTGAGAAGTCAGCTGCCTACCCCACTACAACATCTAGTATGAGAATGGAAATAGAAGCGGTGACAGCAGCTCTCACTTGGCTGGCGATGCAACCACCAACAGACTCAGTTATTATATCGGACTCTCAAAGTATGCTGCGCAAGATAGAAAAGTGTATGATCAGAGCTTAATGGTCACTCTTCTTGACAATGCGCAGAGCATTACATGGATTTACTGTCCTGGCCATGCAGGGGTCAGTGGAAACGAAAGAGCCGATGTGTTGGCTGGTAAAGCTTTGGTGAACGGCACCGAGATAAGAAGAAATAGGATTGAATTGATTAGAGCAGTCATGTATACCCTACGAGGAGGAAGTCGAACGTGACAATGTACATATTCAGAGAATGGTAGAAATGGGAGTGACTATAGGTGATGGGAGAAAGTGCTCCCTCTCCGGAAAGATCAGAAGAACGCGTAATCAGCAACTGACTGGTACACTGAGCTTATACACTTTTAGATGGCTGACGGAACGGCAAGCGGAGCATATATGGGAATGCCCCCAGTGCTGTGACGCTTGTTCCTAATCAAGAACCAAGAATTAAAAAACACATCAAACTGCGACTATTCAATGCAAGTGTGATTCCATCAGTAAAATATGGATGTGAAAGTTGGAAATCTAACGCAATAGGGATAAGAAGTTAGTTGCCTTCGAAAATCGATGCCTCAGAAAAATCACAAATACTAATTGGAAAGACTTCAAATCAAACGACATACTAAGAGAGGAGACAGAACGAGAATATGCGATGAACAGCATCAGAAAACGCCGATGGACACACATCGGCCACATACTTAGAATGAAGGAAGATAGAATTCCACGACAAGTCTTCATGTGGACACAAGACGGTAAAAGAAATCAGGGAAGACCAAAAACAACGCTCAGAAGAATATTTATGAATGAATTAAAATAAACAGGCATAAATGCACAAGACCTGCAATCCCTGGCAACTGACCGACATGCATGGAGAACTATGACATCTACCCTATGTGCCAAACTTGGCAAAAGACTGACTGAGTGTGGTTTATATGAATTACAAACGATTGGGTCTTACTTCCTATGTGCAATTGAGTGACTTCTCCAATACTCAAATTCATACTCAAAAGACTAACTTTTAGAGGTGTGCAATGCTTTGAGTTTCCTATCCAGAGGGTGTAAATACACAATGCTAAAGGATATCACGCATTTCAGCCCGGAAGTTGTGGTGTTGATAGACATAAGTCCATATGTAGAATTAAGTGATCCATGGGTCAAATCCAGATGCATAATTGCAGAACCGTGTCAAATTATTTATACACGGGGGTCAGTTATATTAACTATTGTGGAAGATACATTCGGAGTTATTCATCAACTAACTCCCACATCAAACTTCTTAGCATCCTATCAATGGAGTGTTGATTCTGCTCAGCATGTCTGCTTCTCGGCGTGCGTGAAGAGAACATATTTCATATAATAGTTGTTTTTTTTTCAAAATAGGACTTTCATTATTCCTCCTGCATTCTTAACCATGCAACAAGATCACATATTAGAAACAAAAGTCATACATTGGATATGCTACAACATATACAAGTAATATTCATCATAACCATACTACCTTTGAGTGACTAAATTACATATGCCTACATAATGGACGCTGTGCAATAATCTTAATTACTGATATTAGGCTGGATACACACATACACACATGTACATAAGAGCTACAGCTGTTATTCCAAGTCCAGATGAGTCGCCTTGGCTGCATTAAGTCCATTTTTTTCAAGGTTATTTTGACGTTTACAATCTACCGTTTTCTTGATCTAGTTTTGGCTCTATGTCCGCATATTGTTATGTTATATGCTCTTATTGGCATATCGTTTGTGTGAATTCTCATAAGGTGACCGAACCATTTTACTTGCTGTCTTTCGATATGGTCAATAATTGTTAATTAAATAATTATAGTAAATTAAACACAAGTTTTCCTAATTTGTTCTTTTCTTTTTACTTGCTGTCTTTTGATTTTCAATCTGATCTATGGTGGAGAAGTAATGGGGAAAGTTGGTAAGTCATTCCGTTTGCATTCTGACACCTTTTTTCAATTACTTTGTTTAGTCTTCTATTTACAGAAATAAAAATATGCCTAGTTATTTAAATGCGTTGTCTTTAACTTTTGTGTTATCCATTGGAATTGTAGTCTTGCTAATTTTCATAATTTCTGTTTTTTGTACGTTTATGTTATGCCAATAGGAATGCATTGATGTGGTTTTGAAAACTTTCCTAATATTCGTATATTAGACTTTGATCATTGGCAAATAGTAGTTCGTTTTTTTTTCATTATTAAGTTCCTCATTAATTTTAATTGCAATGGTTTTCTCTTTGTTGATGTAGCTTCTTTTCTTATTATGTCCATGTATATGTTAAAAAGTAGATATAAGATCATGTAGCCTTGCATTACTCCCGATCCTGTTTCAAAAGATTCAATCATTAAATCTGTTGTTCTTACTGAACTGTGGAGTTTTTAGTATATGACTGTTATATTCTTCTTCTTCTTCTGCGTTCGTTCTCAAACTCCTACAGATTAGCAGGATGTAGTCCGGAGAAAGGAATGCGTTGTGTCATGGTTTACAGCATTGCTGCGATATATGCGCCTTTGGGCCTGACACATCCTACTTCAGCATGGCTTTCGGTCACTGACCCTATATGGGATGAAACATCCAACTCCATCCCATAACCTCCTTAGTGGCCTTTTACGACATGCCTGGAAGGTAAACAGTGTTGCTATTCTATTCTTCCCTTTCGGCCCCGGCAACACAAGGGCGGGCTGTTATATACCAGCAATATTTAAAAAGCACCAGAAGCATTACCTATGTTCACTCTTGAATTGTTTATTTCACTGAGTGATTTTCAAACCACGTGAATGTGTACGGGAACATTTTAATGATTTTATGTTTTAGTGTCGTTGTTATGTTTGATTCCGATTTTTTCACGTTTGTTCTTCACACTGTTGTCTCGTGCAAAACATAATGTCATTGGTCCTTTTGTTTGTATAGTTATGATTCTGCAATATATATATTATATATTATATATATGTATATGTAATACTCTGTTATATTATTTTTGCAAAAATTTTACCTGTTTGACTTAAAAAGGAGATGCTTATATATGATTCACATTCTCTCTTATTACCTATGTGTTTCCATAATAGTACAATACTAATTGTTGCCACTCATCTGGTACTTTTCTTTTTGTCTAGGCTATTTTGAATAATCTGCCTAGCCCTGGACCACTGTGCTATTACGTGCTTTTAATGGTACGCTTGGAATACGCCCTGTCCTGATGATTTATTACTTGGACAATGTTTCAAGGCTTCATTTATTTCTTGATGTAATATATCTGGTATATATGTATATATATATATAATCAAATACATATATAAACAAAAGATATATTCATGCAGGTCAATAAGAACATCTCCTGGCAGCCAGGCAGTACTGCAAAGTTGAAGCGTGTGTAGTGGAGAAGTAAAGAGAAATCATTCTTATCCAAAAGTGGCAATTACGGAAAAGTTGAAGATGGAACTAAACGCTAAAGGAACATGTGATTAGGCATGTTCACACCTCAGTGCGCAGGTAAAACGATCAGGAAGGAGAGTGGTGCCTTTGAGGTCCTACGAGTAGCATGACCATGGAGACTATGACGGTGACCTGTGCATTTAAGTGGGTATGCACACAGAAGGTAACGCAGGTCTGAATCTTGAGTGACCCTATGAGTATGATTAGGAGGCACAAGTGGGTCTCGTTCGCAAACTGTTGGTTGAGGATTTTAGAAAGGCGAAGCTGAAAATGGTTACATTTATTTTCGTGCCGGGACATGTGAGTGTTCGAGGCAATGAAAGTGTGGATCAACTGGCGTCATACTCGATTGTGGTACAAGGCGATGGGGCATGGATCGCACTGATGTTTTGAACTCCTTAAAAGATATCGCACGCGAGAGTGAGACTAATGTGGATGATCATTCCTTTTCAATGTCCAGGATTAAAGATTAGGGATTGAAATGCCGTGTTGCTGGAAGCGAACATTTTGGAGGGCGCAGAAGAATGATAGTCAACCAGTATAGGACCGGTACTGTCAGCAGAGGTGTAATGGCAGATACACTCAAATAAAGATCGGAGCAGCTATGGACGTGTCCAGTTTGCAGTGATGATGATCCGACGACTAACTAACTAACTAGCTAAGGAAATATAAATTATGGATTGCTAATATTACTGACTAGACAGTACTACGTTTCTGCACTCAGAAGCTAGAAGCTGATATTAGGGATAGTGAGGTATATGTTCGCTGATATTGCCAATGTGACAAAGTGTAATCCTTATGATACTGAAAGTATATTATGCTACTAATATGCAATTATATATAAGCCACTTATTACCGGCATCATATATTACAGCTATTAATCCTGTTCATTAATCTTATTAAAGAAATTGGGATGCAAAGGGAACGCATTGCTCTCGGCGGACCCAGGGTTAGCAGATAACTAAGTTCCCAAATGTACCTCCACGCGGTGCACCATGGAAACAGAAACAGCAGCTCGAGCTGATTCTGGCCAAATCATTTGGGGATCGTGTACAAGAATGTGGAGGTAGCAGATGGAAAGAGATTTGACTGCATAAAAGACAGACAATATTTCCGACACCACCAGCAACAACACATACAGCGACACTGTCGACATACAGTGAAGCTAGTTAGTCCAGTCCGAACATTGGAGGGGTGGCCAGTGAAAAAAATCATGAAAAGTTGGATGCATGACGAAAGACAGATAGATTTCATACTGAGTACAATGAAAAAAGTGAAAGGGCAGAACAGCGCTATAGGGCAGCTCCAACTGCAAATAAAAAGTGAATACGATTAAGGAAATGGCAACTACAAGCACTGTTAGCTCGAGACAAGCTTCTAGTTACCTGTTTTCCTTATAGGCAGAGACCTATAACCAATAATGGGAGTCTAGCAAAGCAAACAGACCTGGCCTAAATCTATTGTCGAGACTTCCTATACCGGAAACATGCTCGTGAAGAGAATGGTTTGCCGTACCAGATAGGCTCAGGCAAAAAGGTACAAAGATCGCACTCCTGGCCCAACTCTACTGTCAGGTGTTCCTATACCGAAAACACCTGCAGAGAGAAAGGGTTCAGTACCTGATGGGTTCAGGCGCTATTGGGACAAGGTCGCTTAGCTCGAGAACGCCTTGCTCTCAAACACATGGTGTGAGACTCGAACTTGGGCGAGGGGTTCACAATTTCGGTGAATGACACCTTGGCTAAGAAGGCGAAAGAGGCAGGGTCCAAAATCTTCTGGTGAGTTCTTCCTCCTAAGGAACCAGGTTCACGGATGAGAAACGGTTCAGTGCCCGATGGGCACAACACAGTAAGTCCAATTACACGAGGCAAGTTCACAGACAGTGGAACACCTCGTGCGAGACAGACGTGAGCAAAAATCGTCTGGGCGAAGAGTCACACACGCGTGCCTGGCGACAGATAGGGAGGCTTCATAGGTTAGGGTAGCCCTTCCCGAATTGTCAAGGCATGCCGAAATCGGATGTGCTATGTCTACAAGGTGCATAACGGTAGCACAACGTAAACACGCTCCCGGCGGAAACCGTATGGATAACCATGCTGGTTACAATGGAGCCCACGCAAAACAAAACAAACATTAACGAAATTGTTATACATGATAAGTGTGTATTACACACGACGCTATTCTAAATGAGGATAAACTTCTAACCTGTAAAGGAGCAGTTATACATAAACATCTCTCCATTGTGATCATGGCTGTAATACAACTGCTGACTCTGGTAAAAGAGAAATGTGGCATTGCAGCGGTCAAATACGCGATTTCCACTGAATCAAATGACAAATCAGCTGTCATAAAGGCGGGCGTCATACAAATGCAAAGCCAAACATTTGTTACCAGACTTCCAAGATCAGAAACAGACAAACCTGGATAGATAAATCAAAATTAAAATTAAAATAAATTGCACTGAGGTTATAAAAAATTATAGCAATTGCACTCTGACATTGAGAGCTTCTAAAATATGTGTACGTGTATTCATTGTTTGTACATGTGGTACTAATAATAATAATAATCAAATACATCACTACTATGGGGATGCCAATAAATTATTTCTACATTTTCTTTCTAATTTTTGGTTCCTTTCCATCGACACATATCTCTTCTTCTTCTTCTACTTCTTCTTCTTCTACTTCTTCTTCGTCTTCAACGTTCGCTCTCATATAACCACAACGAATATTTCGTGTGATTTCCGCCGTGGAGCATGAAGTACGTTGTGCTGCAAGTTCCACAGTAGAACTGTGTTATTTGCACCTCGATTAGCCACTTGTTGTCAGGACATTCGAGGTCCAGCACATCCATTTTCGTCATGCCTTCAATTCCTTTAGGATTCCCTAGTCCGTGACATCCTGTATATCTGTCGCCGGGCACGCTGGTGTGTAGTGCCTCTTTGCCAAGACGTTTGTCAAGCGCGTTTATCTGGCACGAGGTGTTCCACCATCTATAAACTCACCTCGTGCAATTGGACGTACTGTTCCTGTGCCTATCGGGTACTGAACCGTTTCTCATCCGCGAGCTTGGTTCCGTATGAGGAAGAACTCGCCAGAAGAGTTGGACCTTGGCACGTTTGCCCGCCTACCCGAGGTGTCGTTAACAGACATCGTGAACTCCTAGTCCAAGTTCGACCCTCACACCGCGCGTTTGAGAGTAAGGCGTTCTCGAGCTGAGCGACCTTGTCTCAATAGAGCCTGAGCCATCAGGTACTGAACCATTTCTCCCTGCAAGTGTATTTCCAGAATAGGAAAGTTTGACAGTAGAGTTGAGCCAGGGCTAAAATCGTTGTCCCTTTTGTGCCTGAGTCCCTCGGGTACGGAACCTTTTCTCTTCGCGAGCATATTTCCAATTTAGGAAAGCTCAACATTAGAATTGGGTCAGGTCTTCTTGCTTTTCCGAATGCCCTTAATTTGGTCTGGGTTTCTGCCTATAAGGAGCACAGGTAACTAGAAGCTCGTCTCGAGCTAACAGAGCATTTAATTCCTCTTTCCTAAGAACGTTTCCCTTTCTATTTGCAGTTCGCGCTGCCCTCTAGCGCTGTTCTAACCTTTCATATGTCATTGTACTCAGTATGAAATCTATTTGTCTATCGCCATGCATCTACCTTTACATGCCTTTTACATTAGCGCCCCTCCAATGTTCGGACTGGACTGACTAGCGTCACTGTATGTCGACAGTGTCGCTGTATGTGGTGGTGCTGATGGTGTCGGAGATATTGTCTGCCTCTAATGTAGTCAAATCTCTTTCCATCTGCTACCTTCACATTCTCGGACACGATCCCCAAATGATTTGGTCAGAATCAGCTCGAGATGCTGTATTTCTGTTTCCAGGGTGCACCGCGGAGGTACATTTGGGATCTTGATTATCTGCTAACCCTGGGTCCGTCTAGAGCAATGCGTTCCCTTTGCACCCCAACACATATCTCTGAAATTCGGGAACATCATACTGATTAGGTATACTACTACCCTTTTATCAAAAAAAATATGAACATCAAACATAAAGTACCTGCCCGATTTATATGACACTAAAAGAATCAAATAAATATTTCACATAACACATAAACTATATTATTTAAATTTGATGAAAGATGATATAATACTTGAAGGATATATGAAGATAAATGTTAAAATTGGAGAGAATAAAACCATTGTTTAGCTGTGTAGGAAAATACTGATCTTGAATCTCGATCGCATGTTGCGGCAAAATAAAAATCAAAAATAGTAAACGTGTCGTACTGTTACTTCTCTCAATATGGATTAAGTCTGTGTTAATTATATACAATTACAGGTTCAAAGCTTACAATAATGTTTACAGCAAGTAAGAACACAGTAAAGTTAACCCATATCATTTATTAACACCGAAGGTGTGTGATATAATGGCGATCTCACATTTCACGTGGCTCTGATATTTGAGGACGGTAACAATCTCCTGTCCCTCGCAATCTTTACTTCTCGGATGAAACTGGTTCCCAATTAAGGCTGGATCGACAAGGGAACTGTTGTGATATGAAACACATTTTCGTCTTAACTGGGGATTTGACGCAATACCACTCATATGCGAAGGCAGTGCACTAACCGCTGCCCTACGAGTTCCCATATATATATATATATATATATATATATATATATATATTAATTATATCAAATCTTAGAATATGCAATACCTGGTAATTCCACATTATCACTGTCTAACCAATTATCACACGTCATATCACCATCGTCTGTAACTGTCATAAGTATCCACAGGTATCCACAGATAATTGGTAACTGTGTGGCTGAGATGGTGGTGACAATTTATTCATACTAACGAGTATATTCTTCATGTTTTTTAACATTATTTCTGATCACGATTTATACAGTAAAATACCGGCGACATACATTGTTATTATGAAAATGATTTCTGGTCACCATTTTACAGTATATTAAAGAAAAAGCTAGGGTTTTTTTCGGTCACATTTAGAGACAGGACGGCATGGAGAGAGTGTTACTGTAGGGATTATAGAAGGCAACAGTGGTGGCAAAGGTCGCAAAAGACGCCGTTGGACACAAGATATTCAGGAATACCTGCCTGCACATGTCACTGGAAGAGGCAAACTAACTTGCTCAAGATTGCGGAGAATTCAAAAGATAATAGGAAAAACTACGTTCTGGAGAGAGTATGTCACATGATGATGATTTGTACAGTAGCATACTGGCGATAGACATTGTTATTATGAAAATTATTTCTGGTCACGATTTGTAAGTAATATACTTTCGACAGATTAAATTATTATAAAAATAATTTCTGCTCACGATTTGTATAGTAACATACTCGCGACAGGCATAGCTATAAAGGTTTTTTAATAAACTAATGTATAACATGATATGTGAAATAACTTGAAGTTTTTTGTAGATCATGCAACAGGCTATCCAATTTGAAAAACTATATGTGCAAACAAATAACCATGCTACACAAAGAAGAGCAAGAACACGAAAGAGTATATATCAGAACATTATATAATCTATGAACATTATCCAAGAAAGAGGACACATTAAAAATAGTAGTAAAAATAGAACAAATTATAGAAGCCTGTCAAGAGATATTCAAAGAAGAATTAGACAAGACAATCAAAACTATATAAACAAAATATGCCTTGAAATAGAAGGGCAGAAAAACCATGGTAACAGCAAAATGATGTTTGAAAATGTGCACCACCTAAGAGACAACCAACTTCAACCATCATTAAAAGTGCTGAAAGATAAACAACGAAATATACTAACGGAAGGGAAACATATCTTACATCAATAAATCAAGTGCCATGCCAAATGGCGTAGACGATCATGTTTCTCCACGACTCTCTGTCTCTTGTGTTGACACCGTTCTTAAAGAAGGGGAATTAATAGGCTGTAAGACCATACAGGAACTAAAGCTGCAGGCAGCGGACCGCATCATATGGAGAACCAAATCCTCTGCCCTATGTGTCGCTTGCGGCACGAAAGGAACAAATTAACTAACTAATCTACAATTGTACTCAGATGGTTGAAACGGTATTACATGCTGAAACTCATCAGCAATTATTAAAATAATGTAGCACATAAGCACAATCAGTTGAAAAAATTGGATTTAATATATTTAGCGAGGAAAGATGCTGTTAGGGTCAACGGCAAAACAGCAACGAACAACCAAACGTTTCAGGTTAAATTATAAGTAGTATTATTGAAAAATTAAACACTGTTTAGATCATACGATGACATGCTACGAAAGATGGGAAATATTTGCTAAAACGGAATAGGATTTGTCAAAATATCAATCAATCAATCAAGTACCATGCCGAATGGCGTAGGCGATCATGTTTCTTCACTACTCTGTCTCTTGTGTTGTCAATAAGCTCGGTTGGTGAGTTTCTGCCATGCCGCAAGTACATCTAGTAACTTTTCTCTTTATCGTCCCCTATCTCTTCTCCCCATGATCTTTCCAGTTGTTATTAAGTGTTCAAGATGTGCTCTTCTCAGCACATGCCGTAGACATCTTGACTGTCTGCCCCTAATGTTTGATATGATTGATCATTTTAAGCCAGCATCAATGAGAACATCTGCATTAGTTTTCTTAGCTGTCCATGGTATTTTTATTATTCTTCTCAGAAAACACATTTCTGTAGCCTCTAATTCGCTTTGAAATATATTTGTTTACAGCCCATGCTACACATCCATAAAATAGAATTGATTCGATATAACATTTCATCACTCGAATTCGGATCTGCATTGATAGTCTTCCGTTGCAAAAAAAATGGATCTCATTTTTTGGAATACTGATTTGACCTGTGCTGTTCTGCTCTTTTTCTCACTTGAGCATCTACCTTCTGATGTTAAAAGGGTGCCAAGATATTTCACTTAATATTTTATTTATTTTATTGATCTTACATAGATGGAAGGAATACTGCAGTGAGATGTACAATGACCCAAGAAAAAAAAACAAATATGAGAATGAGCCAGAACCTACAAAGGAAAAAGTAAGATACGCAACAGAAAGTTTAAAGAAAGGAAAAGCCCCAAGCAATGATCATTTAACCGCAGAAATGATACACGCAGGGGACATACCGGAATCACGATTTACCACAAACTCTGCTGCAAAATAAGGGAAAGTGCCACATGGCCGGAGGAATGGAAAAAGCATTATAAATACCTCTCCCAAAAAAAGTGACTATTTAGATTTGTTCAAACTACCTTTTAGGTCAAGCAAGTAAAATAATGTTAAACATCATAATGCAAAGAATCAAAGAAAAATTAGAGTTGGAGATAAAACGAAACACATGCCGGTTTCAGATTGGGGAGGGAAACATGATATCACAATCTTAACATGAGACTGATCATAGAAAAGTGTAGTAAATTTAAAACTGACCTGCACATGTGCTTCATACACTACTCAAAAGCGTTCGACTTCGTCCAACACCAGAATCTATGGGAGATAATGAACTTCATGGGTTTTCCAAGACATCTGATACATCTAATAGAAGAATTTTACCAAGATTCAGTGAAGTTAGAGGGCGATCTCTCAGAGTGGTTTGAGGTACAGAGTGAAGTAAGGCAGGGATGCACAATCTCCCCATATCTGTTCAACATCTACGCAGAAAATATAATGAAGAATGTGAGAGGGACATACGCAACGCTGACTATCACGCTTTAAACATTGGTGACTTTGAAAAACCATGAACTACGCTACGCAATTTAACTGTGCTTCTTTCAAATGATATAAATGAATTGGAACAACTAATCAAGAACACAACTAAACATAGCAAATAACAAAACTTATATTTAAGCACGCAAAATACAAAAATCATGTCAACAAATATAACAACACAACAACCAAAAATCAGAATATACAATACCGAGATAGAATGTGTAGATAAATTCGAATACTTAAGAGCAAACATCAACAGTACAGGTGACTGCATGGCAGAAATAAGGAAAAGGTTGGCAATGGCATATTGTAAAATAACACGGTTAAAACACATTAAACAAAATAGAAAACATTTTTTAATGCTAAAAACTTGTATTTTTCCGATTTCAACAAACGACGGTTGTCAATCTCAATAGTTTGCTCATCCATCCTTAACGGTACAGTGATGACATGACTTATTACATTAGAACTGAGATATACATCATTAACGGTACAGTGATGACATGACTTATTACATTAGAACTGAGATATACATCATTAACGGTACAGTGATGACATGACTTATTACATTAGAACTGAGATATACATCATTACTACGTTGCGGTATCAGATAATTACTATATGCTCTGATCAACTACTGCGGACAGCTAAGCACATGTACACAAACAACTCATAGCTCAAATATTGTTTTAAAATTTACGGATTATCAAAGCTTGTCGCGAAAACGCAATAAAGTGTTTAGCATTGCCAGTTTGTCTTCTACCATTGCCAGCTTGTCTTCTACCATTGCCAGTTTGTCTTCTACCATTGCCAGCTTGTCTTCTACCATTGCCAGCTTACTTCTCTTAATTAACAGAGAGATTTTTTTGTAATGAGCTCATATAGGATAGATGTAAAACATCAATGCTCAATAACTGCTCTATGTTGTCTCGCATTAACAAAATTAGTACATTTTCAAAGTGTTTCTCTTAAAATTTGGAACATCAGTGTTTTATTAGTTGATTATAAACAGAGCTCGCGCTCATTTGAAACCTTATGTTGTGTGTTCATATGTTAATTTGACACAACGATAACAGAGTCATCGTTGTTCTTATTAACAACATACGACACATTGCACAATATCTTTCAAGGAGGTTTTCAATTTGTTGCAGGAGTCAGTATGATCACCTTTACAGTTTATCGTTTTAAACTTTAACATTTCAGTATCTCCATTTATATTTAATTTTCATTGTCATTAATATATCACCTCTTCGTACAAATCAATACTTTGTATATCATAATTATGACTTACTTGTGAAGCAGTTTGCATTTCATAACTATTTAAAGCTAAGAGAGTACTTAGAGAAGTGATATGTTTTCTTAAATTGTACACACGTAATTTTAATGTGTAGTTCATACATTGCTTACCAGAGAATACACAAAATCATACATATATAATGCATTCAGATTGCAGTGCCATTGTGAAATTTAGTATATACCTAACAAAGTGATGTTTGCTGAATCACCGAAACCTTGTTTCGCGAAGCAAACGATGTTGATGGTATTCGTGACTATGCCAAACATGTTGATTATCTGACAGAACACGGCAAAGAAAATCCATGAATATATTATCACAACTTTGTTAATTACACCTGATATATCATTGGAAGGCTCTGCAGCATCAGAATCGTTTCCTATCACTCTCATCGCAATGTCAATTATATTAGTGTATGATTTAAAATACGCTTAATTTGACATATGTATCTTGTCATACTACAATCTGCACCAGTTAATGTACACGAAAACATATATTGTTAATTGCTCTCTTAAAGTTCTGATAACGTAGACATAGCGATCAATACATATGTGTAGATGTAATTTCTCTTCTTAAATTCACTTGAAACATGTTTATGTATGTTGTAGATGTAATGAATCTTTCTCATTAGATGACTAGCATGGATAAAATCTGAAATATGCATGGTGAATATGAAAAATATTATAAACACCATCACCATACAGCATAGCAGCGCATTTACTAAATATTGGAAAAAAATGCACTAGATTTTAATATATTTCTACAAAGGCACTTTCAATAGAAATAATTGTATACCATTTCAGATTAAAATCATGAGTATGAGAAACATATTATTTCTACAAAATAAGATGGACTATATTAGCAATACTAATAATAATAATAACTAGCATTAACTCCATATGGAGGTGCCAAATTAGAGTCAGTAACACATACCGGCCGTCAAACATCAATATATTCAACCATATAGACAAATGTGGCAACACACATGTCATGATGAAACGATAGTTAAGTGATTATCGATTAGCTTAAGTTGGAAGTTTAAACACCTTTAACAGTATGCACACCGTATGTTATGTTTCCACCTCTTCTCTGTCAACCCTTAAATGTTTTGTGTATCATACCCTTTAAAAGTGAGTGCTATCGTATATGTTCTCATTTCAAGATTGGCAACACAGCCATGTACATAGGAGGCATTACCGACTGTAAAATATATACTTCAAGGATGTCCCAAATATGAGGCGATGAGACAAACTGCCCCAGAGAAATAACAAAAACGATCCACGATCTATGGGCTCCGTCAGACTCTGTGGAATGTGGTAAATGGCAAGTCTTGAACGGTCACGGCATCTGATTCATATTTCGTACAATTCGGAAAGCGATGGCAACGTACTAATCGTATTTATGTTGCCTAAAAGTCACTACAAACAGCTTTGGGTTGATCACTATATCCTGAATTACCTACCAACTTGATGACGGATGGGATCAGAGACAATGGCTTAATTACTGTGAGATAGATATAACTTATTGTATTCAGAACGACTTCACGAATGTGTCATGTGCTGTTGTTGAAAGTAAGGGTTGGCTATCTTTAAACATGGTACATTTGTATTTTCTACAATTTGAGAGCTCAGAAAAGATATTACAATTCTGGCGTATTCGCAATGATTATTTCTAACTGCATTCTTACAAATATACAGTGCTCGTGTGTTGCCGGGGCTTGGAAGTCGAGCAAAAAGTAGCATCACTGCATCTTGCCAACCACTTGCTAAGAGACAACTAATATGGTTGTGGATTCAGTTTGCCATCCTATCTTAGTAACCCAAATACCACGCTGAAGTCTGATTAGGACTAAAAGTTAATACATTGCAGCCCAGCTGTACATCCAAAGACATCACATTTCGTTCTCTATCTGTACTGCGTCTTGCTAATCAGTAGGAGTTTTAGAACGAACGAAGAAGAAGAAGAAAACAACACATTGGAAAATATACATATTATCTTAAGTGAACAATATAAAAACATTTCACATTATGTACACCAGAAATATTGTCGAAATATGCAGATACTATTGCACATATGTAACAGAGAATTCAGCTGTTTAAATACAATATACGCGATATCGGTTACAAGTATGCACGTAATTTACTCACCATTCAAAATTAGAAACTATTACAGTTGTGCACTAATCAATTGCTGTAGCCACATCATTTCAAATTGCAGGGAACTCAAGTTTAACATTTAGAATGTAACACAAATTGGTATTATTAATACATTATTTCTGGTATGCATTATTTATTCACACAGTAATTTAACGAAATCAAAATTCATGTTTTATTGTTCATTCAATTACATAATGGAAACTTAACATAAACGCTATGTTCCAACACTTGATCATATCTGTGTGACACTACATCATTTTCGCAACGGTTACATTCCGTGACTGTTCATAAATTATATGATTATCATTATTAATAATATATTATACGCTGGCATTATATATCGTGGTAGTAATGGCTTGCAAGCCTCCACACATGACAATCATTATGCCTTGTTTCAGAATGATGTTCATCGAATTGGTGGAAAACGAAATGTTACAATTATTATATTTCTTTTCTTTTTTCCTTTTTTTTTTGAATTGAGAAGTATAATAGTTAAGACATATTATATATATTATATTATATATCAAGGTTAACTCGAGTTAAATTGTGTCAGTTTATTAATATTTGGAAAAATAAACATTCACTTCAGAAAATATATTCTGAGAAATACTATATATGTTTCCGCTAATGAGAAATATTACCGTATATGCTCATTGTATAATACAGTCTTTAGATCAAATGTCACTGTGTCATCCTTCTTTTGTGCCTTAAACAAAGTTGTAACTGCCACACTGTAGGCTCTCGGTTCTGCACAATCCACATCCCCCCTGTCTATTCTAGTGTCATATTCTATAGGTATTTCATACCTGTATCCATCATCGTATTTGGTAGCACCTTTTTTCTTCTTCCTGCGTCCTTTCTATACTTGATTAATCGTTCTACCTATTGCGTTTTTTCTCATTTTCGAAATACGATACACTTTTTATTCTTCTTTTCTGCGTTCGCTCTCTGATAACCAACAAGAAAATTCGTGTCATTATCGCTGAGAAGCGTAAAGTACGCTGTACTGCCAGTTGTGTGTTATTTCCCCCTAGAGTGTCCAGCACATTTGTTTTCGGCATTCCTTTAATTCAGATGGGTTTCCCTAGCCTATGACAACCTTCCTACCTGTCGCCAGGCGATGGAAGTGTATTGACTCTACAATTTTTCATCCACTGTTTTTCCTGATACTTTACAACCCAAACCATTTCTGGTGTGGCAGCCTCGGTGGAGGTGGTAATCAGGGATTTAAGGTTAACGTCAATCTCGCACGAGGTGTCCGCTGACAGTGAACATGTCTCACGTAATCAGACGTATTGTATCTGTTTCCATCAGGTACTGAACCTTTTCTCTCCTCGAGCATTACTCCGGTGTATGAACGCATCGACGCTATAGTTGGACCGGGCTCGTTCGCTCTCATAGCTGAGGTGTTATTCAATGACATTGTGAATCCCTCCCCCAATTATGAGTTTCTATATAAAAATTTTGACTTCCGGTGAGTGAGAATGTATATGTTTTCCTCGGTGTCAGTTTAAATCGGATGTTCCTCCTGAAAGCAACGGCAAACTACAGAAGTATTGTTCCAAGAAATTTTCATATGGATGCGAAGCATGGACACTAAATAAAACAGTGGCCAAGAGAATAACATCATTTGAATTGATGTGTTATAGAAGAGTTCTGAGAATACCATGGACAGCGAAGAAAACAAACCAGGAGGTGTTACGAACAATTAACGCCCAGGAAGGCTGACTTCTGAACACCATATTAAAGAAAATTCTAGTTTATTTTCGGTCATATTAAGAGACACAACGGCATGGAGAGTGTGTTACTGGATGGAATGATAGAAGGAAACAGGGGCAAAGGCCGACCAAGACGCCGTTGGACAAAAGAAATTCAAAAATGCCTGTGCATGTCACTGAAAGATGCAGGACAACTTGCTCAAGACCTCGGAGAATTCAAGAGATCCATAGGAAAGGCTACCTTCTGGAAATAATATGTCACTTGATGATGATGATAAAAATTTTAGGAGCACTGTAGACTACTGTGTTTTTATGGGGGTTTTTTTTGTGGATGGATTTGAGGAGCAAATTTTAATTTATTGGATTCCATGTTGGTATGAGTCACTATGCATAATATTCATGTCTTTCCCTTAATTAAATCCATATTGTTGTTTCTTTTCTATTGCGTCTGTGCATTCCCAGATCACATATCCATGTGCTTTCAATGGAAAAATATTGTTTCTTAAATAGTTGTAAGTTTTTATTTATGTGTGCTTTTTGTGATATATTTTTCTAATTGTGATATTCTCCTAAGTACATGATTCATCTCTTTATGATCTCTGCTATATAGTCTCATGTGGCATTACTGGCTAACCTAATGTTGTTCGTCCTTTGTAGTTGACGATGACCATAAATCTTAACAGGGGATGATAATGAATGTAATGATGTCTGCGGTGTGTCCGACTATGAATAGTGAGACATATGCGGGGCTAGTATTTTTTACTACACGCTGAACATGTGAGAGTAGTCTGTACATTGAGCAGCTCGTGGCTTTCTTCTAGCACGTTTTCGTTGCGTAGCTTCGTGTTTGAGATTCTCTGCAGCTTCGGAGCCACTCTTGATTTCTGTAATGCCAGCCGGATCTGTCTTGTGCTAGATGAACATGAATTTGTGTTATTGATAATTAATGTAGATATGCGACAATTTCCGCTGATATGCAGTATCATCGTCATCACAATAGAGAAATAACTTTACATGAGACAATATTACAACAGCATGCAATGTTTATTTCAAACCACAACTACGAATGATAATTACATGCTGGACCCGCATTATGCTATGATCAAAAGCATGTTGGTGATTACAATTATGATGATCCATTTAGATATGATCAGGTAGCTCTCGACATCACATAGCATTTCTGACTGTAAGCTCAAGCCCTTCGCAATTGAGTAACAAAGAATAAACCTGCATTCATTTACTGTGTGTCGTCTCAAATGCATAGTTGTATTAAGGAGGCATTCTTGCCCCCGATGGGAGGCATTCTAGTGCTGCATTATCCCATAATCATAGTAAAAGTAAGTAAAGTAACCCATAGCATTTATTAATGCCGTAGGGGTGTGAGATGTTAGCAATCTCACATTTTAGTGGCTCTGCAAATGAGGACTGTAGCAATCTCCCTCCCAGTCTTTACTTCCCGGATTAATCCGGTACCCGTTAGAGGCTGGGTCGATTCGGGAGACGTTGCGATCTGAAAAACATTTCCGCCTCAACTGGAAAATGAACCCATGATCACTTATATGAGAAGCCAGTGCGCTAACAACTGCGCTACGTAGCTCCTCAGTTTAAAACATGATCATAGCTTCCTGCAGAGAACATGATATATAGTTTGGACCAAAATGTTCACTATTTTTTCTATTATATACCTTTCGCAGTAATATGTCCTGATAATCATAATAACCAGATTGGACGTCAGGATTAATCAGCGGTCTAACAAGCTGTTATTGTAAAACATCGCGGTTATAGAAACATAAACTTCTAAGAATAGTCATCATTGAGTGTATGATATGGGTTTCGACAACATGCAAGAATTACAGTAGCATCAAATCGCTCGAACTAGACAGCACTTGTTTGTGTCATATGTACCGTAATCGGCGCTGAAGGAACATAGATGGATAGATGAAACATGATAATCCAATTTAAAAATGTGTGATGCATTTTGGAGACTATAATGTTGGTCTAATGATGTATACACAAAATTATAATTATAAGCACCACAAATATTGTATAGCCAGTGCGTAACAATATGCATACATGACGAACACTGAGGGCCGTTGATAAATGAGGAACTGGTTGAGTGGTTGTAAGACGGTGCTACTGTTCTAAATGTGTCTCAGAGCAGAGGCTTTTAATATCTCGTTCAAATTACTCTCAGATTTCAGCAGTGCTATGTTAGACTGGATTCGTGGAGATATACATCTCTGAAGGAATATGTGTGTTGAAGCATCCAATAGGGTAACACTACTATTCTGAATGGTTACGGGTAATAAAAATGCAAAATATTATTCCCAGGCTACTTGCAATATGGACGAGTCGCTTGGCATAGACACTTTTCAAATTAACTCACATATTAAGCAGAAACATCACTTTTGGTTTTTATTTTCTTTTTTCAAACAAAACACAAGTCAACTAACAATTCGATTACTATAGGAATAATGAAGGAATCACGGACGGTTATGCAATCCTCTGTAAACACTAACTGTAAACAAACAGGGAAAGAACGAATGAGTGTGTATTACCACATATGGTGACATCCGTGCGTAGCTATAAGGTACAAGAGGAAAAATAAATATAAAACCAACAATTATATGAACAAATTCTCATCTACTGAAGAGTGTACAAAGACATATGGTTAAATAAGATGTGAAACGGGATGCATAGGATACCGCATTGCTCTCGTGCGGAGTAAGGATTAGCAGATAACCAAGATCCTAATAGTACCTCCTCGAAGTGCATCAAGCAAACAAAAGTACTGCGACTCTTGCTGTGTTCCTGGTCAAAACTTGTAGGATTCCTGCTCGTAAATGCGAAGGCTGTAGATGGAATGAGAATTTTTACTAAGCAATATGACGCGCAAACACAAACAGCTTCACTAGTGATATGTGTCATTCCGGCTCTGTCAGCCTAAATGCAAATGAGTTGGAGGGGCGGCCAATGTTGATGTGTAAGTGTCACAAATATCAATAGTCGTGCGAAAGTCACCATACACGTACAGATAACATATTATGTACAATGCGTGTGCAGCACGACACAAGAGGGCAGAGCCAAGTCCAAATATAATGGAGAAAACGCTACATGGAAATCAGAACTAGAGTACTATTCAGCTCGAGAACAAGCTTCTATTCCCCTTTGGTGCTCCTAAATCTGTGCAAAGACTAAAAAAATGGAAGAGGGGTGCATGATGTCTGAGAATGATACCCCAGCTAAGAGGACGAAAGACCCTATACCGGAATCATGCTCAAAGATGAGAAAAGGTTTAGTATCATATTGGCACACGCACAATACGTCTAAGGTCGCTGACAGCAAAACACCTCGTATGAAATATAGTCGAACCAAGCTTGAATCCGTGGTTACAGCCACTCGGAGACTGCCCCCTATAGACATATTTTTGCATGTAAAGTCAAAGGGAAAAGTGTCTGATAATCCGTCACGGCGTAAATTCGACATACAACCGCCGCCTGTCGATAGATAAGAAAGATGTCGTAGGCTAGGGACGCCCGGTCGAATTTAAGCCCACGTCGAAATCGGATTTACTGAGCCGGAAGGTGCTAAATAAAGCTTCTCTGCTATGAAGTTGACAACACAACTTGCTTCATACTCCCGGCGGAAATCAAACACATTTTCTTGAGTTCAATCAATCAATAAACCCGTAACCATTTAGGGCCATAGTGGTATCACATTGGATGCTTAGACACACAGAGTCCCCAGCAATTTCTGTCATCAGCGATGTGGATGAGTAAGGACAGATTTTGTCATGTCCATTCCTCGATGTTATCTGCCCAACCCTTTATTTGTCCTCCTCTGCTTTTTCCTCTTCGACAGTTCCCTGCAATATTGTATTTGACAATGACTCATGTCTGCATACATGTACAAACCATGCTAGTATTCGTTGTTTCACTATTGAAAGCAATGGTTCTTGTACACCTGCATATATCTCTACTTTGTTTCTTACCTGCAAATTGGTCTTATATGAAATTCGTAAAATTCGCCTGTAGCATTTGTACTCGAAAGAAATATTCGATAGCGAATGCAAAAGTAGTCAAACTATATCTGTTTTTACTAGTCAATGTTAGAAGGATCTATGAAATAAAAACTATTTTCAAGACACGCATTCGTTATGTAGTGTTGACATCATTGAGTTTATGGGGGAAATGGGGAGGGGGGGGGTAAACTATAAATAACTGATAACAAAAAAATAAAGAGCAACGAGTATAAGAGGAGATAAACTGTAGATAACTGTTAAACAAAAACAATGTGTAGAAGGCGGGAATCACTGTAGATTACTGATAACAAAGAACATTTCAACGACATGATAGAACAATTTCAATACCAATGTGTACTCTGATTACGAAGATGAGACAAAGAAAATTACTTGACATGATTATAAGACTTCAACGACAGTCTACAATGACAACCCCTTAGGCGATCGGTATATTTTAATAGTGTCTTACATACTAGATCGATTCTAATATATAGATAGTATTGATAATGCAAAAACATGAAGTATTATACGATATTAATATTATTATTTCTTTCGCCAACTTATTTTACGGATGACATTCAGATATTGGTTGTTTAACTACATAGTATCCACATTATGCATTCAGCCCGCCCAACTTGTATCAATCCTTATTTGCTAAGATTTGCTACAACTATTGATAATTGTGACACACACCAACTTTGGCCGCCCTTCCAACTCATCTGCACTTAGGTTGACCGAGCCGAAATGACACATGCCACTAGTGACGCTGTTTGTGTTTGCGCGTCAATCCTTATTTGCAATTCTTAATGTCGCTTCTGAAGAGTATACATTATACTCCCATCACATACTTTATGCACTTTCTTAGTTGTGTGTCTCTCAGTGTCATTGTAATATAATGTAGTACGAGTATGTGCATATGTTGATGTTTTTTTGTGTATGATGACGATGGTGATTATAACGTAATCCGGTTAGCTGTGAGCTCTAAGCAGCATACCCTGGCAAGACATGTTGAACTTAGGATACTGCCGAACTGGAAACCCCCCGTTCAGAGCTACACATACATACAAACATACTCTTTAGATACCAAACCTTATGTGTCACTACTTCGGTTACTAAAGTGAGAAGTATTTATTCATTTGTCAAAATGGCTGTATCCAGGAGTGCAGTATATACGTCTGCACTTACTAGTTCATCATTCTTCTCTCAGATATGTTGCTCCATTTGCTGTGATGGTACACTTAACATTCTCAAGCAAATAGGAATTTGTCACAAAATGACAAATATGCAAATATTCATTGACCTGCAACAAATAAGTTTTCACATAATCCAAAAATTAGACATTCCGGGCTCCGCGTTCGTTTGTGGCAGTTGTGACAATTTATTAACAATTGACAGATTGTCAACTCTTTTCTCAACTTTACTTAGTTGCCTCTACGACATCCCTGGAAAGATAACAAGGAGCCGCATTATTTGCACAAATAAATAGAATTGCTTGTCCTCTTTGTCACAAGCCATTTGTTGTGTGTGTATTTTTGGTCACAGTATTCATCGTGTATGATGCAGTGACTCTGATATGCAATAAAAGTATGTCCAAGATAATTTTTTTAAATATGTGTGTAGTAACGTGTGTTGATCTCAAACATAAGCATAAGCAGATAGCGGGAAATGTATGCGCTATAAATTTAGTACGTTCGTTAACGGTGTACTCTTAATTACTTTGTTACTGCATATTTTTCCTTAAAGGAGTGAAGGGTGGTTTTCTATGAACTGTGGAAATAAAGGCCGCTTTGACATAGCAGATGCTGTGACATTTACAGGAAAATTTTGATTGTACCTCCGAATGAAAAACCGGGGCCTCAATGGTCTGAGAACGGCGTTCTAACCACGCGCTCTAGCCATGCACTCCTGAGATAGTGTACTCTTAAAGTTTTATTTCCTATGGAAATTACCTCAGTATACACTTTTATAGATCATTACCACTTGTCCTTACAACTGGACAAGTAATGAAACAGCTAAGTGTAGTGCATTATTTAAGATGTGCTTGCTCCATATGTATCCCATTGGTATCTGATTTTGAAAACATCAAATTTATCATGTTAATTGACTTTACATCGAATCGTATTTTATTTTACATAATATAAGCAAAGCGATCAGTAACAAATCGAATTCTGATCATCCAAGGTGAAAGCCGGTGGCCGACTTTTTTCTGAAAATCGTAGTATATACAGGGATCTATTGTAGTGTAATGTTTAGTCATCTTCCCGCCTACCAGTAGACATGGAATTTATCTTCACTTGTTATTCGTATTATAAATTTATTCAATTAATCATGTGATTCGCCCAGTCTACATGAACTAGGGTACCAAGGCTCATGCTTTTAGAATGTTGACGAATGCTACGTTAGACGAAGCCTTATGGACTGTTTCTGGTCAACCACTAATTAGGCAGCTGAAAATGTATGATAACAGTATGCTATAACGCTGGTTAATAACTTAGATTCATTGTTACCTTTCTTACATACAGTGGATTTATTAAATGACTGTTGAAATAAAGTTTTCAAAATGTTCTGAAAATGACACGCGTAAGCATAGTTTAGTGATTTTCTTTTTTTTTTAAACGGTTTGCTTTTTAAATCTTTTCGTTATTTTGTGGTGCTTTTAGCTCTGTCAAAAAAAACCACATTTATTAGGAAGATTAAAATGTCAAACTATGAATAACTAGAGAAAGTAGATTGTCATTTCCTTATACTTTAGATTGCAAAATTTAGTCATTTTTTTATCTATTAAACTATTACCATAATTTACTTACAATACAGTTAAACGATAGTGTTTAGATTTTATTGCCATTGTATGATGGAACATTGATATTTCTTTTGTTATAGCTGAACCACCATTTAATTTACCAAGTACCCCCATTACAGTTTCATTAGGAGCAGACATACCCTTAACATTTTAGAGCACAAAGACTTCAATGATTCTAGATTTTTTTTTAAATGTCTAATACAAGTAAAAGAAAAACAAGTAACTCGTAAATGCTATTGCAAATACTGCGGGACAATTGAAAGATATGAGATGCATACTAATACAATAAAACATTAGAGCTGCACAATCATTCACGAAATAAATATAAACACCACTTTTACACTCAAGAATGACGTAAAAGCAACATCAGTAGGAATCTGTTTCTTAGTAGCTCGACACTGGTCCCTACGCGTGTTCAGTTATTATAGTAATTTAAGTTATCTCTGTAAGGTTAAATTTGGCGACAGTAAAGCACGCAAAAAACTCATTCTTAGAAAAGCTAAGTGTAGTGCAGTAATTTCAGATGTGCTTGCTCCATATTTAAAAAATGCCATTGGTATCTGATTTTGAAAACGTCAGATTTATCATATCAATATTTTAGAGTAATGCCATTTGTAGAATTATAAAATTGGAATGTGGGATATTATTATCAATTTCTTCTTCTGTATCTACGACTAGAATGCAGGACCTGTGAGTGAAGTATAGTCTTGCAAGAAACGAGCTGAGTATAGGAATCGAAGTAAGAGATATCGACCAATTCATAACTGGAACTGTCAGTTACAACGTGCTGAAGGGCATACTGTTAGCTAACTAACTAATGCCATTTCTGCAACAAAACTACTTGATATGTTTATGGGGTATTATTTCGAGAAAAGAAACATATTTGTATTGCTCTGTTTTAGATTTAGTGAATTGTGTGACTTGACTAATGTTGAAACAATATGCCATGCAGTGAAATAATCATCATCAAATGCCGTCTCCACAACGAAGGTTGGCTTCAACAGACCTCCAACAACATCCCCTGTATATTGTTGTGTTGGTGCACTCTGCTAGACTGTAACCTGTCCATCGTGTGATGTTACTCCCCACTTGAATTTCTGCCTACCTCTTGCTCGCCTCTCTTTGATTTTAACCTCAAGTAAGGTCTTCAACAAGATGTCATATGTTTTGATGTGTCAAAAATATTTTATTTGTTTGATATTTATTTCTTTTAATCGTTACATTTTTTCAATTATTCTTCTGATGCATAAAAATACGCAGAAACGTCTCTCTGTATTTACTGCTCATGTGATAATAAATAAAAATATTCACGGATGAATTGATACTCTCCATAGTGTAACTGATCCCAGCAATTAACAGTGATATGTGCATGTATTTACCGTTAACTGACAACTCGGGAAGCAACCCCAAACCTAACATAATTGAGCTAATAGGTATAAAACAAACAATGAAGAGTACAGAAATCATCACAACCATTTTTGCAGTCTTCTGGTTTCGTATTGAAACTTTATCAATTTGTGCTCTAGATGCAATCTTCTGTCTCCAAATTGTTATACTGTATAGCTTAATTGAAACTGTAGTGGTGCAGATAGCAATAATAGCGAAGGCGCAAAATGGAATCGCGAAGTTGTTGATGATAAATGTAATACTTTCAACCTTCTCTCGATCACTTGTGGGAATAATACCAAGAATCGTTTTGTTTCTTGTTGCTGAAAATTTCATGCCCAATTTGTTGACTGCGTACACTGGAGATCCACTACAGAAGAAGATGGTAGATACACAAACGGTAGCAATAGCTGTTCGCTTTGGTGTGATGATGCGTTTAACCTGAATGACACATGTAATAACATTAAAAAAAGGAAAATAATAATAATACAATTTATTTAAGTCAATAAACTTCTTTAATATTCTGTACTTTCAAGAACAGATGTACTCCGTAATAACAAAATAACACACCATGCAAGATCAAAGTGAATGATATAGTATTAAAACATTTCCACCAATTCAAATATTTAGGTACAACGATTGCAGCAGATGGAAGAAGTTCAACGGAAATAAGAAGCTGAATAGGACAGGCAAAAACAACATTTAGAAAAATTAAAAATATATTGTGTAAAATGACCTTATCATTATATAGGTGTTATACTAACATATGGGTGCGTGTCTAGGATAATTAACAAACTAGAAAGTGGGAAAATAGAGACAATAGAGATCTAGTTCTATAGAAGAATGCTGAGAATACCATGGACTGCCAAAAAAACTAATGTACATGTGTTGAAAGAGTCAAATGCGAAACGTTCCTAAATCAATATATAAGAAAAAGACAATCTTTTTTTGGTCACTTCAAGAGATAGACAGGTTTGGAGAACATAGTCACAACAGGCAAAATTGAAGGCAACAGAGACAGAGGACGGGGGAAAATATTAGACAGTTTGACAACCTGACACGGCAGGGAAAAAACAACGATTTTGAAAAAAAACTCGCCATCTGGCATTGCACCTGATGATGATTCCGTAATAGTTTGTTATATCTGTTACCATACCCCGTTCAATTTTCAACAAAACCTGCTTCCATGACTACACATTTCGACAAACATCATTTTCACCTTGAACTTCGTAGTATTTACATGTCAATAGTGTATCTAGTGTCTCTGTCGTGGTAACATTGTTTTTACCGTTTTCCATGTTTCTTTTTATATTCTTGAGAAAGACCTAACGGTTCGAATGGTTGAAAATGTCTTGTGTATTGTAATTTCTATGCTTACACCTCATAACCCCTTAGTCTTAGTGATAATCCGTCTGTTGTGTTCAAGTGATACATCAAAAACACGTGTTCTATGTAAGTACTGTTACTTTTAATAAGTACTTTATAACTAAATTACGAAACGTCCATAGTAAAAAAAACATTGTTTTCTAAAGTACATACGTTATGTGTCAGACAACATCATATCCACATTACTTTAAGTTTATATATATATACATATAAATATATATATAGCTCGGAATTAATGGGGAAAGTATAAATGTGCGAGAATGTATGGAATGTATGGATTATAAATATACAAGGAGATACATAGAGCGTTATCACTATAATATTTCTACTCATACCTTGAATGGAGAAATTATACACATGCATCTCTCCAATGTAATCATGGCTGTAATACAACTACTGACTCTTGTGAAAGATAAATGGGTCATCCCTGTTGTCACGTAAAGTACTTCAAGTGGGTCGAATGACAAATCAGCTTCAGCAACAGCAGGAGTCATACAGATACAAGTCCATATCATTGTAATGAGACTTCCCAGATCAGAAAAGGACAGTCCTGTGTGAGATAATATAGAGAGTCTATGTTATTCTGAACAATTAGTATACACGTTTATGAATTGTGACAAGTTCAAACGTAATATTACTATTTACATCTTCTCCATGAGGTGATGACATACATATATATATCATATGTATCATCGTCATCACAGCCATTCGAAATTTCTGTCTATATTCTTGAGCCAGTCTTCCTGCTTCCGTTACTGTCATGTTCAGGTGGTCTTTGATGTCTTGCGTCCATCTTTTTCTTGATCTGTCTCTTGTTCGTCACCATGGTATCATCCCTTCCATTATGGCCTTTTCAAGGCTGTCATGGCGTTCAATATGGCCAAAGTAGTGTAGTTATCTGGAAATAAATATACTGTTTAGTCAGTTTTCTATTACATTCCTTTCTCTGGGGATGGATACATTTGTGATCTTTTTGGTTCATGTTATTCTGAATATTTTTCTGAAACATTTTGATTCATATGCTATTTTATTTTTCAGTTTATTGGTGATTGTCCAGGATTCACACCCATATATTGCTACTGGGAATATACAAGCTCTTAGGAATGTTAGTTTTGGTGTTTTGTAGCCTTATGTTTTTCATTTGTATCAGCTTTTTTGACGCGATAGCCAACATCCTACTGACTTCTTAGCAATCCCCTTACTATTGATAAGAGAGCCAAAATATTCAAAACTCGTGACTCTCCCTAATTCGCTGTTGTTGATACTGTTTGCGAACTTGCTAGTGGTTTTGTCGCTTTTCAAAGGTGTAGTCTTGTTTCCATTCAGAAATAGAGTTTGTTTTTCACTATGTTCTTTAATGGAGTTATGAGGTGTTTTTTTTACCTGCTTGAATGTGTGCCAAAAATGTTGTATTATCTTCTTATCTGATATATTCTTATATGATTTAATTTGTGTAGAGATCACTTATTGTCGTACTATAGCACTTTTCAAAAGATTAGTCTCATACACATGTAATTATCTGATTAACAGTCCAACGTATTATTGCGATTTTTGCATATGATGTTATGTTTGATTAGGTCCAATAAATATAAATATATATATATATACTTTAAATGTGTGCATAATGTCCAGTTTTTGCAAATTTTTGTAATTTTTATCAAATGCCTTCTAAACATGACACTGGAAGTAGCTGCGCAGTTGCTTCAGTGAACAAACAATAAGAACAGCAAAAATAAGCTTCTTGTATTTAGGTGAAACTCACTTAAGACTAGGGTGACCGTTTCTGTCGGCATTTTCATGTCATTAACTACAGAGAATCAACTACTGTCACCATACATTTCAATGGCTTTGATCGTCGTACTGTCCGTGATATTCAGGCCACTGCACTAAGATCCTGCACCAAAGAAGATAGAACTAGGTACGCCCTTGAAAATCGTTATATATTTCAGTTGTGTACCCTTAAGCAGTATGATCTTAATTCCGATCATTCATTTATTTATATTTTAGTTGGTGGGGGCCTTCGTTGTATTGCCGCTCATGTTGTTGTCAGTTATACTTCTTATATTAGTTTTCATTCCTCTTTTATGTTTTTAATGCGCATTTGTATGACAATACTTGTGTATATGTACGTCATTGTTACATTTGATGCTAGACGTCTCTGCTGATCAATGTCACCTGTCTAAAATTTATGTGAAAGTGCGGGTTTTTTTGTCTTTTTTATTCACGTTTTTGTGTGTTCTTTCTTGAAAAGGGCATTAACGTTGTAAGTTGAAAATGTCGTGTATATAGTTCGATTTTCTTTTTTCGCATCAATACCCTATAGTTCGATAGTCTTTGCGTTCATCGTAAATCTTATAAAACATGTGTTCTACTTAAGTACTATTGAAATGTCTTCGTATGCTGTACCTTTCATAATTACATTTAATCCAGGATGCAGTGATATTTCGTTGAACACAATGTTGGTGTTTGGTCAGCGAAATATTTATTACATCTGTAGCACTTGATGAATTGTAAACTTATCTTCTGATATCACAGAGATGTGATATGAGGCACTGCTATTGTTAAACACGAAGGTCTTGCAGGAAGGACATCATTCACATTCCAATCTTGAAATATCTTGCCATTCATCTCTGTATGATAATCCCTATTATATATGGATTTTGAAAAATAAATATGAGTTCAGTATTATTTAGACCAGTATGACTGCTTCATGCATGTGCAGGTAGGCGTTCCTCTTTGATGCTTCGTACTGGTCTCTTAGTTGTCCTGTCTTTCTCCATCATTACTGTGATCGAATCTAGCATTGATCCACGTTTCGTCTAAACACATTATAGCATAACAATCTCCTTTCATTTCTCTATCTCGCGTAAATATTTGCTTCCTATTGCAACTATATGAAGCTCCTCGTAAATAAGGTATCTTATTATTATTTCAACATAGTATGTAAACGGGAACCTCAAACTCAGAATAGTGCTCCATAGAGTAGATTTGTAAATAACAATGTCATTATTCTTTCTTAACCAAGTTTTCACATTTCTTAAAATCACTGCTTCATTATTGAGAAATATATTGCAACTTTCTCTTCAATCAATTCTATGTCAAAATTATCATCCACTCATTGCTTATTTTTCGTGCTTAAACGACTTGAATTAGAAATTTCAGATTTCACTATCCATAAGTGCAATGATCGTGTACTTATCTTCATGGCACGAGTAGTCTTTTTTCTTGATGTGAAATAGAATGATATAATTTTTCTAGAGTAGCTTCATTGCAAAAATACTTTTCAAATCTTACATTTAACGATATTCTAACCTAGTATACATAGAAGGCAACTAAGGGGTTATATGGCTGAAGTTGTCATCCCATACAACAGTAATCCACAAGCCGTCTGCGGTCAGATATTTCAGACTGAAAGCTGAAGATAGATATGTCAAGCTGTGCATCATAGCACAACACATTCTTTTGTAAGGAATAAATCATAGCACAACACATTCTATGGTAAGGAATAAATCATAGAACAATACATTCTTTTGTAAGGAATAAATCATAGCACAACACATTCTTTTGTAAGGAATAAATCATAGCACAACACATTCTTTTGTAAGGAATAAATCATAGCACAACACATTCTTTTGTAAGGAATAAATCATAGCACAACACATTCTTTTGTAAGGAATAAATCATAGCACAACACATTCTATGGTAAGGAATAAATCATAGCACAACACATTCTATGGTAAGGAATAAATCATAGCACAACACATTCTTTTGTAAGGAATAAATCATAGCACAACACATTCTTTTGTAAGGAATAAATCATAGCACAACGCATTCTTTTGTAAGGAATAAATCATAGCACAACACATTCTTTTGTAAGGAATAAATCATAGCACAACACATTCTTTTGTAAGGAATAAATCATAGCACAACACATTCTTTTGTAAGGAATAAATCATAGCACAACACATTCTTTTGTAAGGAATAAATCATAGCACAACACATTCTTTTTGACTAGTTTGAGAATGACGTTTGTTAACCAACAAATAATTGAAACTGCATGAGTTCGGACATAGACGAAGACGGTGCACATGGTGTGCCTAAAAGAGATGTTCACTCATTCACATTACTAGCGACAGTAATGAAGCTAGAACATCTATGAGAAAAGCAAACACTATGTCTCATGTCAATCTCGTATTTGGTAAACTGCCTCGTAGCACAACAAAGATAGTTCTTGCAATTTTTAGCCATTGCCTCAGGAGATCACGTGATATGGAATAGCACCTCTCTAGTAGGTACCTGATTTTAATGTGTCTCGTGTATCGAAACATCATGTACTGTATATACTGGATCTAGAACCAACTTGGGGGGGGGGTGGATTCAATGGATAAAAAAATGGATTGGGGTTATGAACGGATGAAATTTGATCGCGTACAACAGCTGACTATACTTTTTTATTCTGACGTCACATAGGAATCGCTACCTTTCCAGTATATTCCTGGTTCTGCGCAGATACAATGCACACTCGTTCGCCAAATGTTTACCGCCATTGTTTATGAAAGAACCAACGTAAGAAATAGCATTGTACAGTTGTCTGGAATATGAAGAGTTACATAGTTCAACGTAAAAGAAAGATACCGGCTTATGAGTTATGTGATATGATTTTTTTTTTAAATTTAGAAGTGTTGCGTCAGTAACAAACTGGATAGATCGGAAGATGATGTTTTACTCGAGGAATCATATTAATTTTACAAAATGTATAAACTATAACAACAATTTATGTGAAGACAATGTTAAAGACAAATCAGAAGAAGAGTTTCATGCATTGTGTGGAGACACATGAATCGGACTTTGAAGGAATTTAGCTAACGGTAAGAAGGCTTGCAGTAAGTTGGTAGCAGAAAATTTTAATTTTTTTTAATTTTTAAAACATTAGGAGGTACCACAACTGAAATTAAACAATGATAGGAATTATGTATTTTCACATTTTTCAGGTTTTCCACTTCCAAAATCAGGGGAGGGGCGGATCGGCTTATGATCAGGATGAGTACTGCTTTGTTTTTTCTACATCCAAAATCGGGGGAGGGGGGACGACCTGCTCTCGAGTGGGTTTTATATAGACTATATAATATACTTTTACAGTTAATCTTGACAATTAATTCTGAGAAGCATTTATAATTGTTAAAATGTGCATGCCACACAGCGATGTGGTCATCTAAATAAGAAACATATCTGTAGTATAAGCACACCTCCCCTCCAACTATACACATCGCGAGTTTAATTGTCCATAATTCATTGGAGCACAACCAACCCATAGATTAGAGTCTCAACCCTCCCCCTTTAGAGAATCGTAATGTAATTTTGAGTAACAAGTTTGTTTAGGCTAAATCCCCCTCGAATCCTTCTCACAGGCAAATATATGGCCCTGAATCACAAAAGATGTATATGTGTGTGTACACAGTATCATACATACCTAGGAGACTTATGTTGACAGAATCATTGAATCCTTGTTTAATGAAGCAGATGATGTTGATGCCATTTGTAATGACGCCAAATACGTTAATTGTCTGACACAACACACCATAGAATATCCACGTAGATTGAACAACAGCGTTATTACTCATACTGCAGATTTCGTCCAACTCATTAACTGTGTTTGATTTATTTAGATATTAAAATAGAAATATCTGACTGAGAAGGGATGTAACTCAACATTATACATCTAATTAACATAACACATAAGACACCGTAAATCTCTGCTGCTCTGATGTATAACATTAATATTGCTTTTAATAAATTTCGTGCTCAAGGATGTTGGAGGTCCACTGCAGCCAAACCCCGTTGTGGAGACTGCACTTGATGTTGTCACGGGATATAATTATTGTCCCTCGATGTACTAGAAAGTATTTATTTGTAATTGTTGTAGCAAGGGCTTTTAATTATTTAAGCAGACATTTCGATCTAAATACAAATGCTCCACCGAAAGTTCTCGTCTCCCTTTAAATATACATTCTTAGTCTCTACCTTTTCATTTCAATGTGTGGAAGTTCCACATTCCTTGAATATGCCATTCTATTGTATATGTGTGTGTAATCTGCGTTCTTGGTTGCTGTTGTTTTATCGTAATAAGTTCAGTTCTTACATGTCGCATTATATTATGAATGTATTCTAAATAAAGTCAATTTGGGCGAAACATTGATTTGTGTGTGTAATATGTGTTACTAGTAATTAGCAAAACTTCAGTACCATGTTTCAAATCTCACAATAATTTAATCATGCTCAATGATTATTAGACCGATCTTCTTAGCATTTCTAAAAACGTGTTCTAAAAATTCGGCTACATCATCATGTAACCTAACTTCCACTATAAATTATATGTGACGACGTGTGAGTGGTATTTTTCAGTTCTGACTTGTGAATTTCGAAAGTATATAAACATATACCTGGACTGTTTCATAAGATATTCGTCGCTATAAATAATTTCAAAAGTGTAATCGTCGGATACTATATTCAATTCTAGATGTAAGCATAATTTACAAAACTTTACGGAGCTCTCTGTCAGCATAATCAGCATATTATGTGCCTGGCGTTTAGTGTAAAGGCTCACATGAATTAGAGGCTTGACTTCACTGCAGAAGGAAAGATTCCAAAATCTATCAACGGGGCGACTGAAAAGAAGCAGCTTTATCCATCAAGCTAAACGACTCCGTAGACAAAATACAGGCCTACCTGAAGTTGACAGTCCCTTAAAGTCTGTACGAGAACAAACCCCGTGGAGTGAAATGCATGGAATGTCAATATACATTCAGGCCCATGTGAAAGGAATACTAAGCGAGCAGGAACAGAATAGTGTGCAGCGAAGGACAGTCACCCTCAGTTTCCTGGATGAGGAATATCCACAAGATATATGGTTCAGAGTATACACAGATGGGTCAGCACAGATTGCAGTGTGGAATGGAGATGCAGGTGTATATATATAGAATATCCACACAAGCCTAGAGATACAATCAGAACACCAACAGGGAAATTCTGCAATAATTATGATTCAGAAATCCAGACAATTAGTGAGGAACTAAATAAACTGTTGAACTACAACTCTGACCTACAGCTTGTTGTATTCCTGACAGATGCAAGGTCAGTGCTTCAAGCTCTTCATTCTGGAAAACTAACAGACTTGAAAACACTACTTAGTGAACTGTCTTACCAGTATAGGGTAACCATGCAGTGGATAAACTCTCACTGGGGAATACCAAGAAATGAAAAAGCAGACCAACTGGCTAAGGAAGGTGATGCCGAAGACCAACCAGATATACCAATCAGCCACCATCAGAAAAAACAGATGATCAAGTCAATAAGAAAGCCACAAACACAAGATGACTATCACATTATGAACAGATCAGAACAAGTTATTATTCTACGTCTCAGAACAGGACACAACCGACTCCGTAGTCACATGTATACAAAGTTCAAGATTGGCAACACTGCCATATGTACATTTGGACAGGCAGCACAGAGTGCCAAACATATACTTCAAGAGTGCTCTGAGCATGAAACGCTGAGGCAGACATATTGGCCAGAGGAAACAACACTGGAATCAAAGCTTTATGGGACATTGTATGAACTATAAAAGACAGTGAGTTTTATTCAGGAGATAAAAAAATAACAGATATAGACATTTTTCAAGCTAACGAAAGAAGAAGAAAACGAAGACTTCACTGTACTCGGGCGACCCCATGTGTACTCCGTCCCTATCAACAAAGCGGCACGAATCTTACTGAAAGCATCATTCATAGAACGTACTCCGTAGCTTCAAGCTATAACACCTGGAGCTCTCCGGGAAAAACAGTTCTACTTTATAAACAATACGACCCCTTGATCTCTTGTGCACACAGAAAACAGCTTAATCACTACACCAGAGAGAGCCCTCTTTTATTTTTGGCAAAAATATGAGCACCTCATTTTTTCCTGATTGCCTATTTTGTTTTTATTGTGATCCAACTTAGTTCATGTCTTATTATTTCTGTGATACTGTTTACTGTCATATGTGATTTGAAACTTTCACGAAACTCAAATATGTATACAATTTAAAACATTCTTTCTTGCATAAGACTGAAGACCCCATTTCTCAGTACAGTGCTTTGAGAAAATGTTATCCTACTGAGTGGAGGCCATGTACATATATAATTAACGTTTTCTATAATTCTGTAGAAGAAAACTTAGGCTCCCCACAACTCTTCGCGGCTTTTGTGGCTAGGACAAGACACGACAATGCTGTTTGCATACTTTAAGTTTCATGAAATACTGCAACAAGTGGATGCATTGAAGTTGGTAATTAGTAATCGCACAGATGAAATGGCTACACGTATTCAATGCACCTATTTGTACATATATACATAATACATAAACGAGCATATATATATATATATATATATATTCAGGTGCCATACCGGGTGGCGTAGGCGGCCATGGCTCTCCACAGCTCTCTGTCCACAGTATTATGTATCAAAGTCGTTGTTGTTTCCTTGCCGTGCCAGGTTGTCAAACTGTCTAATATTTTATCACGTTGTCGCCCTCTGTCTCTGGTGCCTTCAATCTTGCCTGTTGTGACTATGTTCTCTAAACCTGCCTGTCTCATGAAGTGGCCAACAAATGAAGATTGTCTTTATCTTATATTATTGATAGGAGTCAGTTTCACATTTGACTCTTTTAACGCCTCCACATTATTTTTCTGGCAATCCATGGTATTCTCAGCATACTTCTGTAGAACCACATCGCTATTGCTTCTAATTTCCCGCTTTTCTGTGTGTTTATTGTCCAAGACTTGTATACATATGTTACTATAGGAGTTATATAGCACTGAAGAACTCTCTTTCGCACTTCTAATGGCACGGTCATATTACACAATATTGTTTTCATTTTTCTGAATGTTGTTTTTGTCTGCCCTATTCTGCTTCTTATTTCCGTTAAGCATCTTCCATCTGCTGTAATCGTTGTATCTAAATATTTGAATTTGTGGACTTGTTTTAATACTATATCATTCACTTTTATTTTGCATGGTGTTATTTTGTTTCTTTGAAATAACCATTACTTCTATTTTCTTGATTTTAGGAAGAGGTCTTTCTCTTTACTTTCTGTGACTACTACATTAATTAAATCTTGAAGATCTTCCTCACTTTTTGCAATCAGAACAGTGCCATTCGCATATCTCAAATTATTTATGTTATGTCCTCCCACTGATATTCCTGGGATATTAACTATTGCACGCATTATGTTTTCACTGTATAAAGAGAACAGGTCTGGTGAAAGTACACATCCCTATTTAACTACTTGTTTTATTTGTTGAAAAGAGCCAAATTTATTTTCTACTCTGATTGCTGTAGTTTGTTGCCAGTACATGTTCTTGATGATTTTTAAATCATTACTGTCCATGTTCAAATTCTATAGCATGTATATAACCTCACAATGTTTAACATTATCAGATGCAGGGCCGGTCTTAGGCCATTGCAACCTATGCGGCCGCATCGGGCCCCGCACTTCATAGGCCCATAAATTAATATTAGAATTTATTTTATTATCCTCTTCCCTACCCAGATTGGGCCCCGCGTAATCCGTTTCGCATTGACCCCTCAATTTTTAGGGCATGCCCTGATCAGATGATATTGTGCAGTATATAAAACAGAGGTACAGATCTGTTTTTACGTCTTTTTACGTATAGACCTTTCTATTAGTGTTCTCAATATATATATAACATTGTTGGTACCTTTCCCTTCTACAAAGCCGCATTGTTCTCGACTTATCTCTGTTTTTATTCTCTTAATGATGATTCTGAGAAGTATTTTTGTTATTTGGCTCATTAGATTGATTGTACAGTGTTCTTCATATTTGGTAGTCCCTAGTTTCTTAAGTAAGGCTATCAATATTGATCTCATTAAGTCATCGGGTATGTGTCCTCTATTATATACGTCATTCAGCAATTTTGCATACCTATAGAAAAGTACAAGAAAAAAATATGTGCTATAGACATTTGATTGTGTAGCGCCTTTCGTTCGCACACATTGCCAGGCCGTCTACCAAATGCAACAGTGACTATAGATAGGAGGCTTGCTAAATGATTTGTCGAGGGGCATAAAATATAATTTTCTTCGCCTGGTATAGAGCTCTAAATGTTTATAGTATTAATAAAGTGGAACTCTTTGTAGAATATTCTGAAATTTTCGAGCATGGCATATATTACTGAAATCAGCCAAAGTAAGCCAGAAATAATGGATCTACTTTGTCAAGCACAGCTTCAGACATTCTACGCTTGACTTCAGTAGTAATATCATCTGCTCTCAAGTTAGAACAATCAAAGCAGGTGAATCTGTCTACTGGCTTGGAAGCCAATTGTTGTTTTCCTGATGACATGAGCATGATACTGTTCACTTTGAGTGGGATGACGAATTACTACAATTTTCTTGGTGCTGATGGTCAGTCCAAACATATCGCAAGCAATAGAAATCTTGTCCATGATTGCTTGCGTATATTTTTTTAAGCTGGCAGTTTAGTGCACTGTCGTCAGCAAACATCATTATTGTGTTGGCCACTCTGAGGTTAAAAATGCGCATGTTTTATATTTAATATTTTCCATTATTTTTCACAACTATTGGGAACATCTATGAGCAGGGCACTGAATATCTATGCCAAAAAAGCGTAACATATTGACGCCATTTCTATTTTGAAATGCATATGAAAGCTACCCACCGTTTAAAATACAAGACATCATGGCCTCGTTGATATTACGTACGATCTTTAAAAGTGTATCTGGGTAGCAACACAATGCCATGATTCTACGTGAGCTATTTCTGATGACATTGTAAATACTTTTGTTATATCTATAAAAATCTTATAGAGAATGCACTGTTCTTCATGATATTTCTCTTTGAGCTGCCGAGCTGCAAATTGCATATCAACAATTCCATTCCCACAATACAAACATGCTAGTTGTTCAGAAGTAGATCATGTTATAGGGAGTAGTTTGAAATAATTTATAACTGCACTACCTCAGCATGGCCATGAATGCCTATATAAGATATTAAGTGTTTGTCAGTATAATAACTAAGTATACTGCAGAAACTACCGCCGAAACTCGGGATGTCTGGAGGCAGAACCCACGTGCGGTAGCCGATTGTTCAGAAATAATATATTTAAAGGATATGAAAGGAAAAATAAGTGAAAGACGCAAATAAAAATCGTCCGTTACTGTGATATGATCGCTTGAATAGTGGCACTTTCTGAGAAAATATTCAACGGATTTCTTCTTCTTATTGCTAAATGACCGTCTGCAAGACACTAGAGATTATACATACCGCAGATTATATTCCTTCATTGATGAATTTCTTTGGACATTATACAATATTTGCGTGTGCTAATTATACTTATACTTATATATATATATATCTTCTTCTTCTTCTTTCTGTCCTCATGTACCTTTCGGTGTTGAGGGGAGAGTGAGTGTACGGTCTTTTGCCCTTCTATTTGCCTCCTCTGCTGTTATATTTCCGAGTGTCTCTAATACACTATCTATCCACCTTTTACGAGGGCGTCCAATATGTCTCCTGTTTTCGTATCGTTTGTTAAGTGTTTTTTGGATAATACTTTGCTCTTTCTGTCTGGTTATGTGGCCGTACCATTTAACTTGTTGTTTCTGTATGTATTCTACTGTTGGTTTGATCCCTAATTGTTTCCTTAGTGCTTCATTCCTGATTTTGTCTCTCAAGCTAACTCCAATCATACGTCTCACACATTTCATTTCAGTGGTGTTAATCTTATGTATTGTTCTAGAATCTAATGTCCAAGTTTGACACTGATAACACAATGTTGGTAAGAAAGTGGTGTTGAAAAGCGTTAACTTTGTTTCTAGTGTAATATCTGTGTTTCTTAGTAAAGGTGTTAATTGACCAATGATCTGACAGGCCTTATTACATCTTGCGTTTATTTCTGCTTCTTGTTTGTTGTCATATCTCAATATATATATATATATATATATATATATATATATATATATATATATATATATATATATATATATATATATATATATATATATATATATTTATTTATATATATATATTATACATTATCCTTTAATGCTTTGTGTGTTTTTGAAATTTTAGGATAGTGTTTTTTAGATTCGGAATCTATGAACGATTGTTAAGTCTTTACTCGCTTTGTTAATGATTTATTCTGTAATGCCTTTTAGACTAAACTGCATACACAGATAAAGTATTTTCTCCGCTTCGTAAATTGCCGATATTTCATCTTAGCTCGCTACTCTCTAAATGGATGCTTCATTAGGGGTGTGCTAACCACTTTGTGCTGTTAACTCACATACCTTTCTGTGTAAAAGTGCAGCGGGGTGCATTTAGAAACAGTGAAAATATGGATGCGGTTAAGAATCCCTGTGTGCGGAAAGTGATTTTTTTTCTGCTGTGACGTGCGGAAGTCCGGGATAATGAGAGAACAGATAGTTAGGCCGCACACGCGGCTTCTACTGCTGTTGGCTGAGCGATGGATCGGGCAGACATTTTGCACCCCTTACGGAAAAACACACGAACAAATGACTGTATAAGGGGCGATGATTCTTGATCCATAACTAGAATAGAATAGCTTGGTTTGAAATGCGACGTAGCTAGAAAGGAGCGCTGTGTTGGCGAGGAAGAATGATGGTCAATCAACGACGTACTGGGACTGTCAGTCAACGTGTAACGGTTCATACACTCAAGGAGAGATCTAAGCCCTATGAGCTTGTCCGAAATGTAGTGACGATTATCCAACGACTAACTAACAAACCTCTCTGATGTATGTCTTCTTTCAAAGTGTGCGCTTGAATATAGTTTTCAGCAACTCGTAATGTATGTTTGTTTCTAAGATGTCTTACTTGTATTCTTCTTTAACACATAGCTTCTCTTTTCTATCAGAATATATTTTAGAAAGGCTACATTTATGTCATTTTCTGTTTATTAAATATACCCCATTCACCTGTCATATATGATCGGTACAGTCATAAATGATCTAACTTCAATTATAGCATGTAATTGCCTGTTTAAATCCTAAATTATGAACTATTCAATAAGAACATTATAACATCATGCATCAATCACGTCAGCATAAAATAGCTTATTATGCAGGTGACACATATGCAAAGAATCACAGTGTTTTACTGTATTGTTTCCGACTAGTGACACTAAACAAATGTAACACAAATAAACACAAATATGATATTGTTAAGAGTCATGTATGAATGACGAATAGGCTGCTTACAAATATCAACAATGAACTCTAATACACTACGGTTTTGCAGCTTACAATCGTGTATAATAACGTTTTCAAATCATCTAGAGCAGTGTTAATTAAGATCACTTTATTATTAACTCCGTTGGTGGCACGTTTCAAAGACATAACTTTCATTTCCATGAAGTTATTCATTTCATAAGAACTCACCATATGTTCTTAGCACAAATAGTCACACAAATGCTAACACAAGCATGCATTTACAAGAGAAAAAATATTAGTCTGTCACAGAAAGAACGAAGCAATTTAGTTTGCATATCACAAACTATAATGTACAAATTCAATATATTGTTATTATTCTGTAAAACTGCATTGTTTATTATTTTCTTGTTCAAATTACTATTAACAGTGCACGGCAGTTCTAGGTATTTTCAATTACTAACAGGTAGCAACATCACACAATCAAAAGACGTTATACCATTATTCAAACATATGGGTTTCTTCCTGGAGCAGTGGTTAACATGTTTGTGTTGTTCTCAAGACGTCGCAAGTTCGAATCCAGTTCGTAATGTCTTGTTTACAGGAAATGGATATTTTAGTATAGACATAGATTAAAGCTATTGAAAATCGTGTCATTAGTTATACTCTAGGAAGTTGGCATGTCTCTTTTAAGAAGGGCGGGACACATATTGAGGAAATCCGAGTACAGTTGGTGCAATTTACGAAAAGACTAATATTATAAAGAGAAACCGTACGGTTTTCTTTGTGTTCCATATTCTTCTCTTTTTTGTGTGTTTTCTTTTTCTGCGTTCGCTTTCAAAGACCTGTAAATTAGCAGAATGAAGTCCGGATAACTGAATGGGATGTGTTATGTTTTATATTTCAATAATGATGGCATTTACTGTTGATTGGAAAAGGAGTAAGGCACGCTCAAAACGATGATGATGGAAATGAAATATTTCCGATTCGGTAAAACTGTACTTGGCAAACACAACAAAAATTCGCCTAGATTCGTGAGCAAATCGGAACATCCATAGAGAAGACTAATTTTCTGGAATGAATATGGTAACCTAAAGGAATCTGCCTGAATATATATGTCAACGTCAACCAATATGTCAAACTGAATGAATATGGGTACTTGAATGAATAGTAAGTAAAGTAATCCATAGCATTTATTAATGCCGTAGGTGTGTGAGATGTTAGCGTTCTCACATTTCAGAGGCTCTGAAAATGAGGGCTGTAGCCATCTCCTCTCCCTCGCAGTCATTACTTCCCGGATTAATCGGGTACCCATTTAAGGCTGGGTCGACCCGGGAACCATTGCGATCTGAAAAACATTTCTGCCTCAACTGGGGAATGAGCCCAGGACCACTCATATGCGAAGCCAGTGCGCTAACCATTGGGCTAACGCGGCTTCCGAACTTGAATGAATACGTCAACCTGAATGAATATGTTAATCTGAACAAGTATGTCAGCCTGAAATAATATGCCAATCTTAATATATATGTCAACATGAATGAATATGTCAATTTGAGTGAAACATCCTGTTTTTGGTCTATGTGTTCACTAAAATGTACATTTTATGGGGCTGCGAAAATTAACGATTAAGAAAATATTTTAAATATTTTTTTTCAATTTCTTAATAATTTTTATTGTTTTGTTGCTTACTTACTTTTACCGCCTATTATTATTATTTGTTTAGACGTGCAGACGTAAACAAAAATGACGACTAATGAAAGCACCTTTGAAGTTATGCATTTAAGCGGAAAATTGAGCAAACATTTTATTTTTAAGCTACAAAGTAGCTTAAAAATGATTACAAGGTAGACGAAGTCGACCACATTTTACTGCGTTCACTGCCATAAACAATTTTTCGGGGTTCAAATACATCACTGACGTACCAAATTCAGCACAAACATTCACTCAAGTATCAACACGTTGTCGACAGTGACGTGCAGAAGAGTTCTCAAGTACATCGTTTCTTCATGGTACATTGTCAATAAAATAGGATCATGTCTGCTTCCAGAAAATGTAAACGATCTCGTGTGTCTGAATGACTGGCTAAAGTGATGCTTACTATAAAGTGACTGACAGTCAGTATACTGTATAAGATTAAAATTAAACTAACTCTCTACGCTTTTTTTAAGTTTTAAAAAAGTCTTTACGTCAGTTCTACAGTTTGAATTCACAACATGTCTGTGTGAACTGTGAAGTTAAGTCATGGATTATTGCAGATCAGATACAATTAGTTGGATCTATATATGTTATGTTCCTCCGGGGTCATAGGTGGCGCATAGGGCAGAAACCATAGCCTTCCATTTCTGTCTTTGTGTTGCCAGGTCTTTCAATTGTTGCGTGTTGTTTAGGTTCATTGACATGCCGTCTCTATTAATGGTTCTTCGTAGAGTTTCTCTAGGTCTCCCTCTTCTTCTTACTCCAGGTGGCACCCAATATAGTGACTGCTGGGAAATTCTTAGGCTGTTCATTCTGAGAACATGGCCGATGTAAATCCAACGCCTTTGTCTAATGAAGGAAGATATATAGGTTTGTTTGCTTTCCTCTCTTATAGTAGTGTTAGATTTAAAGTCACTCCACTTAACGTTCAGAATGGTATGTAGGCATTTGTTTTCAAAGGAGTCGAGTCTTTTATCTGTGGCTTTTGTGGCTTTCCAACTTTCGCACCCATATGATAGAATAGGGATGATGTTGGAGTTAAACAACTTGAGTTTTGTGGTGTTTCTTAGTGTGTTTGACGTCCAGATGTTGCTTAGTTTATTGAAAGCACCCGCTGCAAGGGCAATACGGTGTAAAATTTCTTTTGATGAGTCTCCATCCAATGCTAGATTGGTGCCTAAATATGTAAAATTGTTGACTTTTAATAATGGATCTATATATGCGTTACAATTAATCGAAATTAATCGATCAATCGATCACATTTTTTCCAATTAATCGAACAAAAAAATTATAATCTGTACCAGCCCTAAAGGGAAATTTAGTATTCATTTTTCCCATCTTTAACAATGTGTATGCTGTTATGGATTATTTATGTTACATAAGCATCGTAAATAGATCCTTGACATATGAGAGGGATTGTGTGTGTATAGATACTGTTCATATACTGTCGCCGCGATGGTTTTCTCTTTGTATGTTAATGTGATAATCACGCTATGATATGGTGTACGCAAATACTTTTTCCATCAATATATGTACATATAATTGGAGCCGCTATAATTCAAACGTTTATCTGGTACGTTACATTATTCCATTGATGCATTGTTGTATATAATTCATTCATTACTACAGTAACATACCATTTTTCTTAAGTTTGCAATCTGAAACTCCTACAAATTAACAGGATATACTCAGGAGAACAGAATGCTTTGTGGTATGATTTATAGCTTTACTAGATACTAGGTCTTTTCGATCAGACACATCCGACTTCCATTCCTATCTTTGGTTTGTTTGGTATTCAACAACATTGATTTTATTTTAACTTAAGTATATTCTTTTCACGTGTTACATAACACACACACAATACATTATATGCACCAGAGACACACCCTTGCTCAATTTAGGTTACAATTCTCATTAGAGTGATTGAAGATTTGAGTTCAACATCAATGAACGCGTATTTTCGTGCACAGCAGTAATACAAATAAGGTATATAGGTTACTAGAAACTATCAATATAAAATAATAAAATATAGAAAATAACAATAAAACAAAGAACAAATACAATTGTCAACGTGTCGGTCCAATTGGGACCTTTATCAAGACAACAAAAACAGTTAAAAGCACAAAACCATAACGAATATAAACAAAATGGATTACTTCCACCAGGAAATCAACAACTAGCAACAACAGAAATATCTGGGAAATAATGGGAACGAAGCATGGATGTAAAAGAGCAGAAATCATCACAACCATTTTTATTTTCTTCTGGTTACCTCTAAACATTGTTAATTTGTGAACTGTTACTAATATTAGGTCTTAATGTGTATATGTCGCCAAGGCTAAATGAAACTGTAGTAGTGCATATATCAATGATATCAAAGCACATAATGGAATTATAAAATTAGCAATGTTCAAAATATGCACTCAACTACATTTCAATGATCGTTTTTGATTCCAGGGTTGTGGAGCTAAGTATATATCTCTCTCTCCTTCTCTCTCTTTTACGGTAAGTGACTGAATGGACTTCCATGTTTCAGGACTATTGACATGGAATATGTCGTTTTGTCCTGTATGTATTATTTAGAGATTGCAGTGCAGCCATATGAATTTCCTGATAATACACTGAGACAGGATTAGCAAAACCGTCAGTGAGAACACAATGTCTCGTATTAAAATAGAGAGTTTTCTGAGGCTACTAGTAATATTAAACTACAGGGCAAAAAACAACATATTACATTTGCTACAATCAACTTCTGTTGAATAAAAATTAAGAAACAAGACCTGATAGATGAAATGAAAGGGAGAAACATCACAATACTAGGACTAGCATATACGAGAATTAAAGACAAATACTGTAAGAAATTATATCAACATTACATATTCATATACACTGGAGTTGACCCAGTTTTAAGAGCAAAGTAAGGGGTGGGCTTTTTTCGTAGACCCTCTATTCACTA
>CM067322.1:41125431-41237203 GCA_034231615.1 Meghimatium bilineatum
CGTTAGAACGGACTAGTTAAATTCCCGTTAGTCTCATGAATTACAGAGATATTTTGAGTGGTGTGCCATTGATAACATGAAATACTGCATCGCAAATATTCTAGTGATCAAGTAAACGGTTGATGTCAACCACGTGTTTTAACTAGTGAACATGTGTCACATGATGTGTGAGTGACGGACGGACGGTAAATGTCGCAACGAACAATCTGTACAACCACCAATTCATATATTGACACCGCCTGCATGTGTACAATTATGTATGACTAAACAGTAGACAAAGAGACTATGTGTAGTAATCTCTTTGCTATAGTTCTGTTCTTTAAGGGTTGCAATCCCAACTTTAAAGAATCGTGTCTGGACATGAGCTGACATAAGATATCCCTATCACACACATTATGAAACATTTTGGTAAGAATGTCATCAATCAGATCTGTTAAATTTTAAAATCAACAAATTCTTATCACACTCGTTGATGTGTGACTGTATGCAAGATAAAATAAAATGTAACAGTAACGTTACAAAAGCGAAGGCAGAATGTAAGTACCTGGGTCTGTAGTAAGGTTGTGCACTATAGACAGTCTGTTAAAAATCAGTAATAGTTATGATAGTAAATAAATGTTATATTTTGTTAACCCCCAGTCTTAGTAACATTATGTCAACAAATTTAATTAATTTATCAGTATCAGAGATGCCTCGCCACCCCCCCCCCGACCCACTTGCTTATTTATGTCAAACAAATTATAAACACCCTCCTATCCCAAACACAACAAAATTACATAGAATGAAAAAGCTTCATGATCTGTTGCACATTATTTGAAAAATGTGCCAAATTAAAACAATGTAATTGGTGTATAAAAATATATTTAAAAAACAGTACTGTCAACTGTTGCTAATGCCCCTAACCCCTACTCGTCAAAACAATTCTGAAAATTTTTTTTTCGGAAAATGCTTCTAAGCTGAAAAGGCCCCTTAACATATTAAATATGGCAAATCAACATATTGATGTGCTTATTGACAGTGTGGCCATGCTCGCCGGCTTGCTCATATGTCTGCTTGCAAAAAAAGGTTTTTATGCTTTCTACATACTCACAAATGTATGCATCTGACAAGGAGACTTCTTTCAATGTTTTGCATATCTGAAAGTTGGAACCTTCTAGGTGTAAAAGATAGATTTCTAGAATATTCTAGGTGGGAAAGATAAATATCTGGAACCCATGAACATTATAGGTTAGTTAGTTAGTTAGTCGTCGGATCATCATCACTGCAAACTGGACACATCCATAGTTGCTCCGATCTCTCCTTGAGTGTATCCGCCATCACACTTCTGCTGACAGTACCGGTCCTATGCTGGTTGACCATCATTCTTCTGCGCCCGACAAAATGTTCACCTCTAGCAACACCGCATCTCAATCCCTGATCTTTAATCCTAGCCATTGAAAAGGAATCATCATCCACATTCGTCTCACTCTCGCGTGTTATATATCTTAAGGAGTTCAAAACGTCAGCGCGATCCATTGCCCCATCGCCCTTTGCCACAATCGCACACGATGCCAGTTGATCCGCTCTTTCATTGCCTCGAACGCCCACATGTCCCGGCACGAAAATAAATGTAACCGCCTTCAAGCTCGCATTTCTCAAGGCCTCAATCCACTGTTGGCGAACGAGACCCACTTGTACCTTCTTAATCATACTCATAGAGTCACTCAAGATGCAGACCTGCGTTACTTTCTGTGTGCGTAACCACTCAAATGCCTTGGTCACCGCCATAGTCTCCATGGTCATACTACTCGTAGTGACCGCAAAGGCACCACTTTCCTCCTTGATCGTTTTACCTGCGCACTGAGCTGTAAAGGCCCAAGCACTGCGAACATGCCTAATTACAGATCCATCAGTGTATATAATCACATCCCCCTCTTTGGTATTCTCACTGATTAAAGCCTGCACTTCTTTCTCCACAGCTGTGGGACACCATTCTCTGCATTCCCTGCTAAGTGATATTACTACTCTCAAACAAGTTTCGAAATCTGTGGGTAGACCTATCCATTCCGCACCAACTGCCACATCCTGTAATCGGCACACGCTTTGTATTACATCTTCAGCACGTCCCATCCACGACCTTCCTCTCATGAGTCTGCTGCCTTTAACTTTCTGTATTTCGGAATGCAACGGGTGTTCCTTATCTGCATGTATTTGAAGGTACGCCCGTGCACGGCAATACTGTAATCTATGCTCAGCTGTTGGGCAGTCAAGTAGGTATCGCATAGCTCTTTTCGATGTGTCTCTTGTGCATCCCAGAATGATACGCATTGCTGCATTCTGGACTCTATCCAGTCTTTCGATCTGAGTTTGGCTAAGAGTCAGAATTGCCAGTGCATATTCCACCACAGCCACTACCAAACCCTGGTACAAATTTTTTTTATTTTGAAATATTAATAACCCCTGGAACAATCTTTGCTCACATTGCGCAGCAGCCATAACCTTCATTGCTGCTAAGCCTTTGCCTGCCCTTATGATAATGTGGTCAACATGTTCCCTGAAAATCAGGCTTCTGTCAAAAAACACACCCAGATATCTCATTGTGCTAGTTCTTTCTAAACTTTTCCCGGACAACGAAACTTGTGGCATGGGTGTCTTTACCATGTGATTGTTCAAGGAAAACCACGTCACGAATGCCTTAGACGGATTAACCACTGCTCCCGTATCTCGACACCAATTTGTCAGTTTGTCCAGCTCCTTCTGTAGTTCCACGACGCACTCTTCTCGATTTCTGCCCTGTCTATACACCAGGATATCATCGGCATATGACATCGTTCTGCCAACACCTGTGATTTGATTGCCAGCGATATGTACTGTGTATACATTGAAAAGTACAGGAGATAGAGGCGATCCCTGTGGCAGGCCAGGGCTAATAACCGTTGGTGTAGATATCCAGTTACCACACTTAAGAACTACAACCCTGTGCATCAGGGCGGCGCCAACCCAACGCACGACAAAAGGATTAACTGCAAGATTTAACAGCTGGTGCATCAAGATATCCAAGGACACCCTATTGTACGCATCCTCAAGGTCTATTGCGACCACACATGTCTCCATGCGCGAATCGAACCCCTCAAAAACATCCTGCGCAAATATGGCTGCATTTTGCCATGTCTTCTTTCCTGGACGATATCCTCCTAACAATGTTGGTAAACACTTATTTCTTTCAAGATAACACGATACCTTCCGGGCCACAATTTTTTCCAAAAGCTTGCCAATCGTATTCTGCATAGTTATTATTCTGTAGCCATGTATCCTGGTGTGGTCCTTCCCAGGTTTGGGTAGTGGAACTAAATAGCTGTGCAACCAGTCTTCTTTCACTGTGCCCTTTAGAAGGCTATTATTGAACATGTCCGCCAACTCTCCCAACTCCTCATCCGTTCTTCGACTAATGTCATCGTATCTAATGCCATCTGGCCCTGGTGCTGTATGTTTTGTACTTTTCAGTGCCTTCCTGATTTCTTCAACTGTGATTAGCATATGGTTTTCCATGCTCAAGTTCTTACACGTGTCTGTGAGCGTTTTCCTGATTTCTTGATATGCCTCCACATTTCTCTGACCAATTTGTGCGGTGTGCCAGCAATGCCGCACCTTTTGTCTCGTCCGTCTTCTGCCAGACGGTATCGTCGCTCTGGAAATCGGCAATAGTCACGCGCCTTGTGAGACCATTCATGGATTTGTGTAACCGCCAGAACAATTTTAGTGACTTTTCGCGTGTTATCTCTTTGCAAAATTCGTCCCATTTTGACGCCTTTGCTGACTTTGCAATATCTTTGAATGTTTGGACTAAGATATCTTTCTTCCGTTTCCATTGTGCGACCTCCATGGGCTGAGCCGCAACACGTTTCCGTGCCCTTTGCCATAGTGATACTGCTTTCCGTTTCTCGCTCCATGCCCTTTGAACCTCTTCGTTCCACCAGGAGGGCCTATCCCACACCAGATTTCCCACTACTTGAGCCTTACGTTTGTCTTGTCGAATTCTGCTCACAACATCCACTCCTCTTCGATCATATTTAAAGGATCTTACCTTTGGCCTTATCTGCTTACTTTTGTCATTTTTTAAGAGAACAACACATGGGAGGTGGTCACTGCCATGATGCCCCAGCACGTCCCATTTGCAGATAGCCACAGCAGCTGATGACACCAATTCCAGGTCGATAGCGCTATCATCATCACCATCCCTGCTTGCCATCCTTGTTATACGGCCATCGTTAAGGCACACCAGGTCCGTATCTGTCAGGGCCTCCTCAAGTTCTCTTCCCTGTTTGTTCGAAGCACTATTGCCCCATGATGTACCTTTCGCATTGAAGTCACCACAAAAGAGGATCTGTTTTTCCTGTTCCATTATCTCCCCTAGGATCTTCCAACCCTGAAGATCAATGCTCGTGTTGCAGGCATACACATTTACAATCATGATTGGGTGCTGGACCCTCTGGCCCCTCACTGCCTGTAACTGGATATTGTCACTATCCCACTTGGACATATCAACCTCGCATACACTAAAACCCTCGCGTACTAAGATTGCCTTCCAAGATGTCGCCTGTTGTAGAAACACTGAAATCCGGCTATCCTGATATTACCACTTTCACCTAGCTGTGTTTCTTGCAATGCAATGACGTCAGCCTCATAACACATCTTTTCTAGCTCTGTTCTACGCTTGTGTACACTGGCCACATTCCAAAACAGCACACGCACGTTTTTAATTCCTAGCCTAGCTGTTTTCGATCTCGTTCTTCTAGCACCCGCCCGGTGACTTTTCCTTTTTGAGCCACCTCGTTTAGGCCGCTTGATATTGGCTGCCATTTTTCAAACAGTGTGACAACGATTACACTCACGAAGACTTCAGCTCAGATGCACGCACTCCGTTAGCACCGGCGAAGATCTTAATGAGTGGACCTCCTGGTCAGAGAATAACAACACATCACCACACAATCTCCTAAATGAAAACAACGAATATACCCATTGTTCAAGTGAAACTGTTGGTGACAAACAAAAACAATTGCGTTGCCATCCACCATTTTGACCGGAAGTCCAACAAATAGGTGCAATTATAGGTGCAATAACCATCTGAAACCCCCGAATATCCTAGGTTCGAAAGATAAACGTCTGGGACCCCCTTTTTACCCTATTTTGTATATACTTAGGAACCTTCTGGGTACGAAAGATAAACATATTAAACGCCCCAGCCCTGTTTTTCATGTACTGAAGGGTTGGAACCTTCTAGATTTCTAAGATAAACATCTGGATCCTCCCCCTCCCCCCAATAAGGAAACCATGTGTTGCATATATTGAAAGTTAGAACATTTTAGTGCAAAAAATACACATCTGGGGAACCATCACACCCCCCCCCCCTCTCACCGCTCCAAAAAGACACTGTTTTCCAAGTAGAAAAAATGACTTTCATCTTTCGTAATTTATGGCGTAAAAGCACATAATAGAACATACAATATGTGTTATGTATTGTAGAATAGACAATACACGACCTATCACCACATTAACCACTAGTCGCTGGGCGTCGTTTCTTTTGGTACAAGTAAATATAAGTAGGAAGCCAGAGGACAATTTTAAAAATTCTTGAGACTAACGGGAATTGAACCAGTCCGTTCAACGGCAGAACACTGGTAGAACACTGGAGCAGTTGAATGGCTCAATGTTTCAGGAATATCAACCGGTTTGGGAAAAATTAGATTTGAGAAAATATCGCAATATTTGTATCTGAATATCTCCACTAAGCGGTACGTCCAAGCAACAACAACGACAAATCCCCACACTATGTTGAGTTTGACAGTTACTTATAAAAAAAATATAAGTTTAAAATTAATTTTGATATAGTTTCATGCGAGACTGTTCATTTTTCTGTTGATATGCCATGTCAGTGTGAAAAGACAAACAGTTTTAAAGAACATGTATTCTTAGAAAACATCAGATTGACAATTTGATGTAACTGTCCCTGTCTTCGTGATGTAGGAGTGACAAAACGGAAATTTCTTAGTGCTGAAAGAGCTAATAATGTGCATATGTAACTTATTTGTTTAAAACATAACTTGATTATGTTTATTGAAGAAATATGCTACACTTGGGATTGAAAGATAAATAATAATGTTCACTGTATTAAACTTCCCGTTAAATGTTATTTATTGAATTGTTTCCCTTAGTCCCATGTTGGGGAAAAATAAGAAGAAAAGAAAGCTCTCCATTGTGTATCCTGTCCCCGCAATTATCAATGATATATATACATACTTCTCGTAAACTGATAACTCAGTTATGAATCCTAGAGCTAACATCATAATGGTAACAGGAATAAAACATATGATAAATAATGTGGATATCATAACAACCATTTTTGATGTCTTTAAATTTCAAGCAGATGATTTGTCCCTTTGTGAGCTGCTGACAGTAATTTGTCTCCATCTGGCTGTACTATGTAGCTTAAATGAAATTGTAGCAGTGCAGGCTGCAATAACTACAAAAGCACCAAACGGAATGGCAAAATTGTTGACAGCAAATGTAATCTTCTCAACTTTTTCACGATCACCAGAGGAAACAATGACAAGGAGTGTTTTGTTTCTTAGTGGAGAAAATTTCATTACAACCTGTTGACAGTAAATATTGGAGACCCACTGCAGAAGATGATGATCAATACACACATTGTCACCACTGAAGTTCTTTTTGGTGTTATTATATGTTTTATCTGTATGTTAGGGGAAAAAACAATGTTAGTGGATATTTTTATATTGTTCATCAGATTACATATTTTAAACAATTTATCTATGCTTTTACTTGGATACATCATGAAGAGAGAGACATGTAATCACATTCCCGTAACATGTAAATTTGAGAAGAAGATGCTCAAAGATACAGAGAGAAAGAGTTGGACATACATGACAATCAAATAATGTTAGGCATATAATATAAGAAGTTAAACATCCAGCAAAATCGTAGAGTAATTGATAAGACCCGTAGCCCATCAGGATAGTAGAGTGCCTCGCTGGAGACATCAGCACAAAAAGACCTCCAAACGCCTATGTTCTTAGCCATTTGGAGGGATGTAGAAAAATCATGCCTAGACCATTCATTGATGTTATCAATTCAGTATTCTCTTTACTGCTACTTTTCCTGGAGTAATGTCTCGTTATATATCCAAACCTAACTAGTTTACGCTGTGATATGACTAATTCTTTTATTTTAAATCTTTTGTAGCACTTGAATTCAAAAGACTGAATCATTCTTTCCGAGTAAGCATTCAGTGTCCACCTTTCATATCCGTATAAAAATATACTTATCACTACTAATGTAAATACGTTAATCTTTATATTATTGTATTTTTCCTGGTAGTTTCTGTATACATTGCTTGTCGATATTCTCTTTCCTCCGGTGATTCTAGCTAAGTTCGACGAAGATGCAAATCAGCATCCTTAGCAAGTCGTGTTTGTCTTTGCTGAAGTGATTCTTGTTCAATTCGTCCTGTATGTGAGTCAGCATCTATAACACGTAGATTTTGTACGTGTTCTTACAATCCTATATCTATGTCTCACAGCATTTGCAGCACGAATCCGAGCGATTGACTCCTGACTTTGACGACTCATCCATCTATTTTTACCTTCTTTTGTTTTTTTGAAGTTTTCTTGCAATTGGATCAACTATTAAAGCTGGTAAGCGATATGCGTGAAATATACACAAATGTTAAAACAGTAGTCATCATTAGGCCCACACAGAAGTGTACCTATTAATGCATTGTAAACACACTTAAAATCGCATCAAATGTCAAGACAATAATATTTGAATACAAAAATGCATTATACTTTACGTTGTTGGGGAACATCTAATGTCAAGGCATCAATCGTTTTGATTGGATGTCGCACGGAATTCCTAGATGTAAAAGTAACAATACGCTACATTTATAGCTCAGGATATATACAATTGCCAAAGAAAGGAGACTTCACCCATGTACTAACTATAGAACAGTAGCACTAGTCAAGCCAGCAAAATACTACTTCAGATCATAATGAAAAGAATACAACGCAAATTAGAAACAGGCATTCATGAAGCTCAAGTCGGTTTTCAAGCGGGAAGAGGAACAGGAGACCACATATTCAACATGAGGAATATAAATGAAAAATATAAAAATTACAGACCTACATATGTATTTCATAGACCACACCAAATCTTTTGATTGTGTTAAACCTCACCAGCTGTGGTCCATCATGGGAGATATTTGCTTCCCTAAAGATCTAATACATCTTATTGAAACACTATATCATGAACAACAAGCAGCAGAAAGAGTGGAGGGAAGAACATCTTAATGGTTCGCTGTTCAAAGTCGGGGGAGACAGGGATGCACTCTGTTCCCATATCTTTTTAATATTTATGCAGAGAATATAATGAGAAAATGTAAGAGAAGAAGTAGAGGAACTAGAGGAAAATGAGTTTCATTCAATAAATATCGGTGGGTACAAGATTTCAGAAATAAGATATGCAGACTACACAGTCATCTATACTACACATCAAGAGGCACTGAAATAGTTAATCACAACAACAAAGAAATACAGCGAGATCCAAAATATATATCTAAACGCACAGAAAACAAAACTTATTACAACAGATAAAACAAAGATCAAACCAATAATCATCATAAACAATATATAACTAGAATGTGTAAACAAATTCGAATATCTGGGAGCAAATATAAACAGTTCCTGAGATTGCTCAGTAGAGATTAGAAGAAATCTCGCAATTGCAACACTCAAATAAACACACATGAGAAAGCTATGTCACAGTAGTAATAACGACACTAAATTACCCTTTTATGATCATGTGTTTTCCCGTTGGCAACATATTGATTTGAGACTTGGACTTTAAACAAGACATGTCCGTGACATGTCTCAGTTCGGTTGTTGTTGGTTGTTTTTTTTCAGACCAAACGCAGAAATTAATGAAAACACTTTGCTGAAGATAAACATCCACTTTTCAAATGCGACGATACACATCAGATAACCTTCACTTATACGATACCACACATTGCCTAAAGGAGGATACGAATATGATTTCATACATACATTGTTGCAATGTCATCACATGTACTGGTTAAATATCAATGTACTGCGTATTACGGTTTTCTTAATAACAATCAGTGCGGTAACTTGTTGAACACTTCTGGTATTATATGGAGAATAGGAATGGATAAATGTACTCTCAATGATATGATGAAAGGTATTACCATATAAATAAATTACAAACAAGCGAAAAATGAGAATTATAAAATGCTACATCTATTTTAGATTAGTATATGACTCAAAAACATTGACATGAAACACAAAATTAGAAAACAGAATTGATGCCTTTGAGATGTGGGTATATAGAAAAATAGGGAGAACATCATAAAGGACAGATAATAAAACAAAGAGGTTCTAACAACACTTAATATGAAGAAAGAACTATTAAAAGAAATAAAGATCAAGCAATTAAAATAGTTTGTACACATTAAAAGACATGACACCTTATTGAAGACCGTACTTGAAGGTAAAGTCAAAGGTAGGCGAGCAAGAGGTAAATGTGGGAGAGTAAATCACAGGATGGACAAGTTACAGTCTAGCATATTGCACCACCAAAACAAGAGACATTGGATGTTGAAGTCTGTTGCAGCCAAGCTTCATTGCGGAGACGGCACTTAATGATGATGATGGTATTATATATGCTTTTTTATTTCGTATACCTCCAGGAACAAGTTCTTTTTGCTTTTGCAATCAGGTTTTATCGTATTATCTCTTGTTGTCTCATGATTGTCATTTTCCGTTGTAATATACAATTTACATTTATGTTACCATCGTTCCTAATATTACCATAATAGATTCAGATCATTGACTGAAAGAAAGCTTGTCATGGATTAAATGAGCAATGTGACACTGTAAGAGACTATTTGGACATGGTACACTTAACTGTGAACTGGACCATTTGTAATTGTCGTAACTGTAATCGTGATGCCACTCACTTGAAACAGAGTAGCAGTTTCATATAAATTTTGAAACATTAACACAATTGCAATAGTTTAAATAATGTGTAAACTTTTTGAAATCAAATGAAACACTCGACACACAAATTGGAATACATGTGACTCAAGCCAACACAGTTATGTATCTATATATCTATGTGTAAACCCATAACCCGTTAGAGTCGTAGATTCATTAGATTCATAAACACATTAGTTTCATAAACACATAATAAACCAGCAATTTCTATCTGAGACCATTGGACCTTTCCAGCCCTTGATTTTGTCTTACATGCTTTTCTTTGTCTTTATGTGCTTCTTACACCGAATATTCCCCCTGTAGTATTGGGTTTTTAAAAGAAAGAAATCATGTCGGCATACATATCTAAGCTATGCAAGTTCTCGAATCTTTTCACTATTGAGGGTAATGGTTTCTGTGAACATGTATGCACTCTATTTTATTTCTTACACATTTGTCGCATACTCTCTATAGATTGGTAAAATGTGTATGAAATATCTATAATCGTCTCTCTATGTCTGCAATGAGTGTTCAACTCGAAACAGCCATATAACACAATAGAAATAACTAGTGAGTTAAAAATATTGGATTTTCTCTCGAACACTGATGTTGCTTTCCCTAAATTAAGTCTACCCTGAACATAGACGTTAAGAGTTATGTATCATCTGACACCAGTTCTGAAACATTTCTATGTTATTGGATACGAAAAGCAATAGCGTACATACTATCTTTATACCAAACATGGTAATACCAAAATACCACACGATCTTAGAGCATTACATAGGAAACGTGTGACGTGTGAAATAAGATACAAAAGTATTTAAGTAAAAAAAATAAGACTAGATAGAAAAAGGAAATAAGATACCAAAATATCAGAACATCTTCAGGACATGATTCAGTTTAAAATTTTTAAGAAATACACGGAATGAAATATGTTGGCCATATTATAATGCTTAATTCAACATTAGAAGCTGCTAGAGATGGCAGCAGGAAAACTGTTAACAACAAGACAAAACAACATCCAGAAATAGCGCATGGAGTCGTGACGTATAGAGTAATACTAACAACATCACTGAGAATCAACATATATCTCACTTTCCAGTTATCGGATTAGCTGTACTGCCTACCACAATACAGATGGTGCTCGTAATAATGGAGTAAAGTATGTAAGTATATGTCGTTTGAAAATGATTTCCCCCAAACTTCATTTAATATTTCCATAACCATTTTGTGAGAATAAACGAAATGTTGCATGAGATTTCTTAGATGTACGGGATTGGTAATAGTCACTGATCGTAAGGTCATAGTTATATAGCCAATAAGCCCTAATATTGCCATAAATGAGTCAGATCATTGACTGGATGGAAGCTTGCAGAGGTTTAAATGAGCATTGATTGTATAATTAACAAACAAATAAATGCATAATTGAGTATTGATACTACTCCACCTATGACATTTGTCGTACTGAACCACGTAAATCTCGCATAGAGGGGTCGATTTCGTTCAATTCACTACACATTCCTACGAAATGCATACCGCAATGAATGTAATCATATTATAATATGATTCGTGACATTCGTCAATTATGTATATATTAAATATTCAAAATTGATGAACACATATGATGACATAATACATATATATCAATAACTAAAATAGTAAGCGGTAAAGAGTTGTGTAATAGAAAGATGACATAATAATCGCATGCTAGATAATAACATCAATGCACATAATCAATTATCATAACGAGATTGGGTGTGTTTCAATTATTAGTTTTATTCAGATACAAGACCTTAATGAATTGTAATATCTCTAAACACTCATAATTATTGGAAATGTTCCCCCATGAAATCAAAATTATAATGTTTCTGCTGTACCATATACTATTGATCTGTCGTGTTTTGGAAGACTTTGGTGTACAAATATAGTACATTTAAAGCTGCGAGTAAAGAAATAGTATGTGTCTCTTTCATATAATTTCCTATTATTCATCATTCATAAATTGGGTATTTTAAACGTGTATTAAAACGTTCATGATGTACACAATATTTAGCACAAGTACCTACGTCTGAACAATTTGGACAGGGAAATAAATATAATCAATATTTATTGAATAATGTAATATGGAAGCAGGTTGATTACTTATTATCATAATAAAGGAGTTGATATACATTACAATACAGTCAACAATAATCACAGTGTATGAACAGAAACTCAATTTATGTAAATTTTTCAAAGATCCCGTATGAAAGCATCCACGCCCTGTTGATTAGATCCTAACTAAACATACCGGCCACGACGCCCATATGGCAGCCAAGTGCCATTGTTCCCCCATAGACATTGTCATACGGGGAGCTGTGCATTGGTAAACATTCTAGCAGAGGGCAGAAAAGGTGCTTCAATAATTACACTAGTCAACATCAAAACTAAACTCATCATCATCAGGCGCCATGGCGGCTGGTGTAGGCGATCATGACTCTCTCCACAGCTCTCTGTCTACAGTATTATATATCAAGATCGTTATTTCCCTGCCATGCCAGGTTGTCAAACTATCTAAATATTTTGTCACGTTGTCGTCCTCTGTCTCTGTTGCCATTAATCTTGCCTGTTGTGATTATGTTCTTCATACCTCCCTGTCTCATGAAGTGGCCACAAAAATGAAGATTGTCTTTTTCTTATATTATTGATTAAGATCCGTTTCGTATTTGACTCTTTCAACACTTCCACGTTAGTTTTTCTGGCAGCCCATGGTATTCTCAGTATTCTTCTATAGAACCATAACTCTGTTGCTTCTAATTTCCCACTGTCCAGTTTTTTTATTGTCCAAGAATCGCATCCATATGTTAGTATAGGAGTTATATTGCACTGCAGAACTCTCTATCTCACATTTAATGACAATGTCATATTACACAATCTATTTTTCATTTTTCTGAATGTAGTTTTTGCCTGCCCAATTATGCATTTTAATTCTGTTAAACTTCTTCCATCTGCTGTAATCGTTGTACCTAAATATTTGAATTGTACCTAAAAATTACACTAACAATTTAAAAAGTTGATCTTAACTAATTCTGGGTTGCTGAAAACGAAAATAATATTTTAAAATGATGAATTGTTATAGTTATATATATATATATATATATATATATATATATATATATATATATATATATATATATATATATATATATATATATATATATATATATATTAAACAAGAATACAGGAAATTTGTATTGCTGAAATTTAAATTCAACAGTAAAGAAAAATACCGGAGCAAACTAGAAAAGTTCATTAAAATATTTGAAATCAAGGTTTCAAAAATCAATCAGAAATGATGTATTTAAAGTCTGGTACATAACATTTTTTGAAAATGTTGACTAGTGTTATCTTAAAAACTCCCTCAAACACTGTTGATCTGGTTTTTAGGGGACTATAGCTCTTTATTACTCAGTTTGGCACACTCGGAACACCGCTGGTATCACACAATTTGAAAAAGAAAGAACGCTGCGGGCAATCTACAATAGACAGAGACGGAACGAAAGATCTGAACATGCTCTTCATGCTAATGCACTCTGCATTCATTTCCCTACTCATATAACATCATTTGTGAGCATGTGTCCAAAAGATCCAGGAACTAGTCGACGTGTTGCTATATAAAACATTGCAATTGCCACTAGTCAAAGTGTCATTCTACACATCTGTCTGCTCTTCTATTTTTTTTCCAACATCCTCGTTTCGAGACGCACAAATGAGTTTCAATATTACTCCTTGTTTCTTTGTTTGTTTTTCGTTCGCTCCATTGTAACCATCACGGATATCCGTGCGATTTCCGCCGGGAGCGTGATTACGTTGTGCCACCGTTATGCGCCTTGTAGGCCTAGCACATCCGATTTCGGCATGCCTTGACAATTCGGGTAGGCTACCCTTAGCCTGTGACAGCCTCTATATCTGTCTCCAGGCACGCGTAGTGGAGACTCAATATTACTCCTTAACATGTTATGAAAGTATATAGCATTTGCTCTCTCCATAATTTTACTTCATGTAAGACTGTGCTGTGGACTTTACGGTAGATTGCTAGACCAGGCTTAAAATCTAAATTTGATAGAACTGACTCCTGGTGCGAAAGTCAAACGTTTGCATTGTACTATGATTATGGTGTGCGTGTGTTGCAGTTGTTTATTATGCTATATACATGATAAGCTTTATTTACTCAAATATTACAATAATATTCTGACCTTATAGATGATACATTTGTTAATTTTCTGAATTGGTTTCGTTCGCTCACATAACTCAATTATGTATTTTATAAATTTTGCTGTCTGTCTCAGCAGTGCCCTTAAGATTGGTCAGTGAGGACACATCTCAGCTGTGCTCTTTTCATGAAGCTAACATTCTTGAAACAGGTGTTCTATCGTGACCATTAGCCTGTCCAAACTTCAGCAGAATGTAAAATACATGTTGAATCTGCATCATCATTGGTTATTTCTAAGTTAAAAGAGTATAGTGGGGCGCATGGCCGAGACGTTAAAGCGTTGGTCTCACGTCCGTGAAGACAGGAGTTCGATCCGCGACTGAGGTTTTTTTTCTGTCGGAGTGTAGATTACAAAACTCAACCTGAATTTGAGGGGCGACAGCAAGGGCATGATGCCTTTTATGTTCAAGCCACTCGAATACTCTCTATAACTCTCTGACGGGACAAATAGAGAATGACAGTTTTTATTGGTTGCTTTTACAGAGTTTGACCGAAACGTCAAATAACATGTATGTTATAGTTTATAGTTTATCATAACACATGTTGTTTATATTGTGTTTATTAGAATAATACCCTTACCGGTGTACCATTCTCATTTATTGTTCATGTTCATTTCATTGTTACTTTTCTGTAAAACATCTATTAGATTTACTCGAAAAACTGTAGCCAGCTTCAGTATGACTTGTTATTAATGTGGAAAAAAATCCAGAAGAAATTGGTCGATATGATAGTCTGACTCACTATCTCCCACATACTCACACACAAAGGAGATGTGTCATGGATTAAATTGTTATATCATAACACTTGTCAGTAGTTTATGCGTTTCAATGTCATAAGTAAAAACATAAACATATTTTATTTTATTTTAGATTCACCAAGTAATTATACATTCTAACAGACTCCTTTAGTGGTAGATGAAATTATGAAATTATTTCTCACACACAATATATGAAAATATCGCTTACATCAACAGACGAGCCTTTCATCCGCAATACATATTTCAATATATATTTAAGATCGTATAATTAATTACAAACAATAATTTTAAGTGCATTAATTGGACTACCTATATTTAGGAACAGGCAGAAATAATGCATATATCTCCATATTTTTCCATCTTACCTGCCTACGTAAATTACTAAACATCCATTGGTGGGACAAAGTAACAGACTACGAGGTCTTGGAAAAATCAACCTCAATAAGCATTCACACAATACTTATGAAGGCGCAGGCACGCTGGGCAGGCCATCTTGTGCGTATGGAGAACTCGCGTTTGCCAAAACAAATATATTATGGAGAACTCAAGGCAGGATTTCGAAAAGCTGGTGGACAGAAAAAGCGTTTCAAAGACACGCTCAAGTCATCCTTGAAACATCTTAACATTGACGTAGGCGCTTGGGAGAGCCTCGCTCAGAATAGAACAGCATGGCGTTACAGCATTAGAACGGGAGCACTAGCGGCAGAAGAATTCTAATTTACACATGATTGAGTATCATACTATTGGCATGATTTAAGCGTAAAATTGCACTATTTTATAATACTGAATACACTAGTTATTGAATACACGATGTGAAAGATTGAATCCAGTGTAATATATGAAGTAAAATGTTCATTCTTTATCTATCTATCTAAGTATCTATATATCTATCTATACGATGTGGCCCTTGTTTGCTATGCCGCGTCAGGGATGGAAGAGTTCTCTGGAGATGGTCTTATTATGTGCTGTTTGTAAGATTGTTCCTGTGGTTTCTTTGATTTCTACAATCCATCTTTTACTAGGTCTGCAATTCAAGCAGAAAAGTTTCAGTGTATGCCAAGTCATCCAATGAAGGAAAGATTCCAAAATCTAGCAATGGGGCGACTGAAAAGAAGCAGCTTTATCCATCAAGCTAAACGACTCTGTAGACAACTTACAGACCTACCTGAAGTTTAAAGCCCCCCCCCCCCTCTTAAGGTCTGTACCTGAACAAACCCCGTGGAGTGAAAGGCATGGAATGTAAATATACATTCAGACCCATGTGAAAGGAATACTAAGCGAGGACGAACAGAACAGTATGCAGCGAGGGACAGTCACCCTCAGTTTCCTGGATGAGGAATATCCACAAGATATATGGGTCAGAGTATACACAGATGTGTCAGCATAGAATGCAATGAGGAATGAAGGTGAAGGTGTATATATATATAATATCTAAACGAGGCTAGAGATACAATCAGAACACCGACTGGAATATTCTGCAATAATTATGATGCAGAAATCCAGGCAATTAGTGTGGCAGCTAAAAAACTTCTGAACTCCAACTCTGGCCTACAGCCTGTGGTATTCCTGACAGATGCAAGGTCAGTGTTTCAAGCTCTCCAGTCTGGAAAACTAACAAACTTGAAAAAGCTATTATAGAATTGTCTTACCACTATAGGGTAACCATGCAGTGGATACCCTCTCACTGTGGAATACCAGGAAATGAAAAGCAGACCAACTGGCTAAGGAAAGTACTGCCGAAGACCAACCAGATATACCAATCACCTACCATCAGAAAAAACAGACGATCAAGTCAATAAGAAAGCCACAAACACCAACACAATATGACTGTCACATTATGAACAGATCAGAACACGTTATAATTCTACGTCTCAGAACAGGACACAACCGTCTCCGCAGTCACATGTATACAGAGTTCAAGATTGGCAACACGGCCATGTGTACAGGCAGCACAGAGTGCCAAACATATACTTCAAGAGTGTTCTGAGCATGAAACGCTGAGGCAGACATATTGGCCAGAGGAAACAACACTGGAATCAAAGTTCTATGGGACACTGTATGAACTACAAAAGACGGTGAGTTTTATTAACTGATTCCGGCCGGAATATTTTTAGCGTTTACACGTAATTAAATTTTGTTCTATATTTCTGTGCACATGCATCACAGAAACAAGAAATAGTACTTCTAAATATATTTACATTATAATGTAATATATATATATATATATATATATATATATATATTTCGAAACAGAAATGGACAGAGAATGTGATTATCACAAGATCATTTTGAAAAAAAATTATGTTAATATATAAAAATTATTTTAGACAGAAAAGAAACTATGTAAATGACAAATAAATATTTTGTATATATGATATTTGACCGTACCGCATTTTTGAATCAATAAATTCCACTCAAACTGTATAATTTCTGTAGATAATCCAATTACGAACACAATAATGTATAATATATATGCATAGTGCGTCAAAAATGTATTATTTAGAAAGAATTTCGACATCTATCAAAAAAAGTAGACTTAACTTTACACGAAACTCAAATGAAAATATGGCTAATTGTTCTTACAAAATGGCGTAAATTTGCAAAAACGATGCTAGAAGCATTCGCCAGGTTGGATTTCATAATAAATGAGACCAAAGTAAATAAAATAGTTATTATTTTACGAAAATAGGTAAATTGGAAATTATATATAAAACATATAAGGAAAAATGACATCACATACCCCCATTATCAAAACCAATTAATAACTTAACAAAATGGATATCAATACACATAAAAATCATGCTGAAGTAATGTAGACACATTACACTATCGATTGGAAACATTCTTATGTTGATATAAATACCGAAAAAAAACATGAATGTCGTTGGAGTATGACTTAAAGGAGTCTTGTGGGCCAGAAGACATAAGGTTTACTTACTTGTATAAGTCTCCCGGGTTGGAATCAGTTAAGGAGACATAATTACAGATATAGACATGTTTCAAGTGAACGAAAGAAGAAGAAGAAGAACATGGTCTGTCTCTGGCTTTATAGCCGTTATGTGTCTATGTGTCATGGCCATTTGTGGCATGCTATTTGATGGTAATCTGGAAGCGTGTGAAAACCACTTGATATGTGTTCCAATGCTGGTATTGATTTGGTTATCTGTCTGATGTTATCGTTTCTAATTCTATCTCTTAATGACACTTCGAATATTCTTCGTAGACATGTCATTTCAGCTGTTCCTATTTTTCTTTTGTCTTGAGCTGTCATTGTCCAGGTTTGACACTGGTAACAAGGAATAATAATAGTCCTGTATAATGCAACTTTAGTGGCAATGTTTACATTTTTGTTCTTGAAAATACGTGTCATCTGTCCTAGGATCTGGTATGTTTTTTTGCATCTATTGTGTATCTTTTTACTGGTTTTCCCCTCACTCGATATAATGTTTCCTAAGTAGGACATGTAAGCTCACTTACATTTTTAGGATGTTTATCGTCGATGGAGATATAGATATTTCCATTTTCGATACACTATAATTAGTATGCCGACAATGATCAACGGATTTCATTCTTATTAAAACTGAACATGATACACAAATATAAAGTAGATATATTTATTGGATCTAACCAAATATAACATTAAAATGAAAAAATCGCATTAATACGTTAGACGGTTAATCAGATAATCACATTTTTTTAGTGCAAAGCTAGTGAGTTTAAATCAAGCATAAAGAACTTCATACTTTGATGGTCAATTTGCTAAGCTATCACAAATAGAATGATGCAACACATCTCCGGGATGGTACCAATTGAAGTAAGCTGCGTGATTCATGGCGCCAATATTGAATACATCAATTTGAATTAACAAGAGTGATTCTAGGTGAAAAGATAATTGAGCTACACGGGTGTATGCCTATAATTATAATTAACCAAAACGTTAATTATGTAGAAAGTCAGCACTGTTTCATGATTGATGCATTGTTCACTTACACCTGAATGAAGTACAGGGTGACACACAAAAACGGTCATCACCAAAAGTTATTCAAGTTTAGGTGATAACCGTTTTTTGTGTGTCACCCTGTACATTTAATGTGGGACTGTGTTGTGTTCGAGAAAGCAGTAACATTGGCAGAATGCATTCTAATGATCTAGGATGGTGGATTAAATCATGTTATATCGCGTCAATACTTTATAAAGTCGTGGCATGCAATGATATAAATTATTCCGTTGAAGTTTATGTATTCATATCATCTTATACAGAAACCACCCAAATCATCTTATATAATCACCAATATTATCTTATGTTTTATATTTAATCAAATTATCACCAATATTTACTGCAGGGAATTCTCGATGGTGGAAGAAGCAGAGGAGGACAAATAAAGGCATGGACAGACACCATCAAGGAATGGACAGGGCAAGATATTTCCACACTCATCCGCATCGCTGATGATATAATTCGCTGGAGGACTCTGTGTGCTGAAGCATCCAATGTAGTACCCCTACGACCCTGAAGGGATACGGGTTTATTGATTGATTAATTGATTGATTGATTGATTGATTATCTTATATAAAGTCCACCCATATCATCTTATACAGACTACACCCATCACCAATTCTAGCTAGTCAAAATATGATAAGCATTAACAAAGTATTAAAATTTCATAAATAGTTGCTCATATTTTTATTATTCCAATTAATCTGTCAGAACGCATATGTTGTGCATATACGCATAAAACAACGATTCTCCTGCGTATCATGTATGTCCGTTCAATAAAGACATGTGAAATAATTTGCAAATTATGTCATCTGTTTGCTATTTCGCAGATCAAGCTGAAGAACATTGTGAAAAATTCGGAGGATGAAATATTCATCATGAATTAACTATAGATTGCGGAGAAAATAATGCGTTCAATACCCACAGCAATATGTGAGAAATATGCAAATATAGAGCCCCTAGATATCAGACGGAAAAAAGCACTGACGGAATCGGTAGAAAGATACAAGAGATAAACGAATAACCACTTAGAAGCAAACAAAAAAGATTAAAACAATTGTCTCTACTGGATATATTCGGAAAGCAGGTTGACAAACAACATCTATAGCAAGAGAGAGAACTGGAAAGCAACTAACTCGGACTAGCTCCTTGGGTGAACTTGCACTAACCAACTATCCAAACATCATTACTAAATAAAATAGATGTTAAGGGAACTCTACCAACAATCCTAAAGGCATGAGCACTATAAACCATAAACAGTTACACACCATAAGGAAACAAGGTTTACATTGATGGATCGGATTTCAAGATGACATGTTTTACAGGATATGGCATCCATACACGTATACAAATCTGCACCCATATACGATACCATGATGGATCTGCCACGAGATTTATGACTCATGTGGTGAAATTGCTAAAATTATGAAGCAAAGGTTGAGGCCATCAAGACAGTGAATGAGTTAGTACACCAAATATTTGATCTCATGGAACGAAATGGTTCTCTCTATTCATTGTGATTTCGCTTGGATGTGAGATGAAATGATTGAGGAAAGCTGCCGGGTCACCAGGATCGATAGATTACGAAATGAAGATATCAGGGAAAGAATAGGTATAATGCCTTGAACAAATTACATAGAAAGACAGCAGATCAAGTGGTTCGTCACATTATGAGAATGCATCACGACAAGTACCACCTACAGGCATATAACCAAATAAGATCATGATACAAAGCTAGAGGGAGACCACGGAAAAGATGGATAGAAAACGTCAGGGACATCCTGGAGAGACAAGCCAGTATAGTACAGCTGAGGCCACACATCTGGCTTTAAAACGCAAGCTCGAGTTCAATCACCCCTACGTTTAACGGCAAGAGTGGATAATAAACAACCTGGGGAAAGGCAATTGACAATGGACCAAAAGGCATCAGACATGGTCATTTTTACAGACTCCGTGTCTATTTTGAGACACATAAACAGATCCCCAAATTAAAATCAAGCCATCCCCCATATTGGAATATCAGTGCACAATCTTATATATTTACGGCAAGAGCAGTAAAGAAATACACAATAGATGTAGTAAAGCGTACCAAGTAATAGGGCAAATGACACCAATCTATAGAAACAAAAATGTAGGTTTAAACACCAAAATAACACTATTCAAAACGTGCGTTATGCAACGCTGTGCTACCAAAGTTAAACATTGACAATGAAAGCACACGACAAACGTAAATTAGTTACAGCTGAAATGGCATGCTTACGCAGAATCGAATCCTAGGAATATCACTAAGTGGCAGAGTGAGATATGAGGACATTAGACAAAGAACCGGCACAGTTCCAATCTCGGAGTATATTAAAAGCCAACAGATCAAATGGTTTGCACACATCAGCAGACTACCACCAGACAGCGTACCACAGCAAGCTATGCTACACAGATACAGTGACGGCAGACCTAGAGTTTGACCTCGAAAACGATGGTAACGGAAATAAAAGAGGCAAAAAATTATACAATATACTCAGCACACACGAGGATCATCTCCAGTGAACTCTCTACCCCTGACGCTGAAAGGTAATCAAAAGTTTAGCGAGTAGGTAGATAGAATCTTATATTCGGATATCTATTCAGCGGAACCCTACAAAGAATTCCTGGACATTACTATCAAGCAGCAAATGAAACAGAGGATAGAATTACAAAAAGATGCGCCTCAAAATAAACACAAGTAGAGACGGTGTATGGTAATAGACACACATATTCTCAGAAGTAATACCAGAGGAATTTGGTTGGGCAGATGGGAAAATTGGCTGACTGGTTGAAATTTATTTTGTGAAATAAATGACACAGCCAAAGGACATAAACAACATACACAACATAAACAGACTCTGCAACAGAAATCAATCCCGTATCTTCAGTTTGGAACAGTACATGTAAGAGTCGATATCCATTTCAACCGTATCAAGTTCTCGAAACTACCTATTTGTAGACACTGCTCTCATCCCAACGAAACAGTGAAAGACATCATTATTGACTGTCATTGCCTTTCAACTGCCAGGCAACAAACTCTTACAGACACCCTTAAAAGTCACTGACACACTGTATGGATCGCTAATTCAATTTCGTATCACTAATTCATTTTTTAAGAATGGAATTGTGCTGCTAAGCGTAGCTTTTGGATATCGACAGCAACAACAACATAGTTGTTCTTTCAGAATTCAGAAACTGTTAACATTTAAATGGTGTTATATTTAAAGTGACGAATGAATATATGTATAATGATGATGTGCAATTGGCTGATATTATATATCTGAAAGACCATATCAAACAAGTGTATTCCCAGTGGTAGATTATGCAATCCGGATATTTCTATATCTAAAGTATAGTATTGTTCATCTGAAAATGTTCTGGTGATACAGTGTTCAATTTTCAGTTCACCTGGAAGGAAGTATTTCTAAATCACCAACGGGGAATAGGTGGTCTAGCCTAATGAAGATGTGTATCATATTTTCTGAGAATATAAATTTTCTGGCTGTAAACTTGATGATGCCCATATCATTCCTAGATATGCGTTTGGTGGTTACAGAAACGTGCCAGAACATCCTCTATGTCATGAAAAAAAGGGAAGCTGAACTTAACATCTGAAAAATAACACCCAGAAAATTATCAATTCAATTTTTTTCTTACATTTCATTTATTAGACTGCATTATTAAGTGTTATTCAATATAGTTTTGGAACACATCTTTCTTGAGACACTACAGAGCCGTTAAACAATAAATGCAATTAAGTGCAATTAATGGCCGTCCACTGTGCAACTGGCGGTTTGTAGTGACATTGATTTTATTGATAATTGTTTCAAAAACTATCTATGCATCTTTTGTTGTTTCTCTGCTTTTGTTGTAAGGTTTCGCAGGATTGATTTACAGTCGGTTTTCGGGCTATGGCACGTTTGGTCGCTTGATATGCATTAATATTGTGACGTCTCAGAATGTAGGTAACTCCTTCAGTCCACCTTCTTCTTCGTTATCATGTGAATCGTGCTGTTTCTATTTTCGTGTTTAAGTTGTTTATCATCGATAGGAATAGTGGTGTTTCTTTATGTTTTTTACATATAGAATACATATGTCACAAAACGAAGTATCAGGCGCGTAAAAGTTAACGTTAATGTTGAATGTGTTAGAAATTATACACTTTGGTGCGAATTGTTTACATTGATCCCTTTCTTAAAAATTAGTAGGAATGTGAGTTTGTATCGACTACTCATAGTATAGTAAATAAATATATTCACTGATGAATTGACGCTTTCCATCGTGTATCCGATTCCAGCGATTATCTGTGTTATGTATACGTATTTCCCGTAAACGGATAGCTCGGGAACTAATCCTAAAGCAAGCATGATAGTGCTTACAGGAATAAAACAAACAATAAACAATATTGATATCATTGTAACCATTTTTGCTGTTTTTATATGGCGAGTGGAGAGTCTGTCACACTGAGAACTGCTCACAGTATTTTTTCTCCATTTGGCTGTGCTGTGTAGCTTTATTGAAATTGTAGCAGTGCAGATGGCAATGATCGTAAAGGCACTGAAAGGGATGGCAAAGTTGTTAATAGCGAACGTAATCATCTCAACGTTCTCTCGATCTCCCGTGACAATAAGACCAAGGATAGTCTTGTTTTTCAGAGAGTCAAATTTCATACCCAATCTGATGACAGCGTAAACTGGAGTACCACTACAGAAGAAGATGATGAATAAACATGCCGTCATTAAAGCTGTTCGATTTGGTGTTACTATATGCCGTATCTGTATGAAATAGAAGAAATCAAATTACAAATTAGAATCCCCCACTATTTTCCATTAATTATTTGGAGGAATGAGGTACTGTTCAGACGTAGTTGATCAGACAAGTGATTTAAATTTTAATGTGTGACTTACTTGTGAATCCAACTTCTCGTACCTGTTTCTACATTTACATTAACTACTTACCTATCTCAACATGTAGCTCATATTTATATTGTACTCTACTTTATTTCCATCTATTTCCACTGTGGTAACATAGATACAAACATACTTCGCTTTATCATGGTTTTTGTCTATTCTAATTCCAGTTTTTATGTTTATCCTCAACTTGGTAAAGGCTTGGTGAATCTATGTTGAATCTATGTATTTGTGCTCTTTTCAAAATTGATATTTAATCTATTTCTTTATTTTACAATTTTTTATTTACCACTTCGCATACAGTTTTACTGCAGTTGCTTTCTTTCATTAATACTTTTTCAATATATGGTGATTGCTCTTTATGTGCCTCCTCTTCGTTTTTACGTTAGAGATACCCTTTTTTTAACTTTTTCGGTGTAGTTTTTGCAATGTTAATCTATTGTACTTTGTTATTCCTAGGTACGTGATATATTTTTTTTAATTTTGGCAGCTGGTGCCTTTCAGTATAACTTTCATTTTTTGTTGTTGAGAATTTAAAAATGATTGAACTTATGTTCTTCTCATTTACGTTCATCAACCATTTATGTGCCCAGCTGCCAAGTTTTTATAATGCTTATTGCATAATACTATTTATCATTTTACATTTCCTAGATTACTTCTATCTATAGAGGTAAAGGTTACATCTAAAACATCTAACTCTTCTAAAACATCAAAGACAACGGGACAATTCTTAAACAAGTAGACAAATTTAAATATTTGGGCACAATTATTAATTCAGGGGGTAGATGCATCACTAAGAAAAAAAGGTTGAACAGCACAGGCAAAAGCAGCATTCCATAGGATGAGGAACATCTTATGCAATAATTCATTATCAATAGAAGTAAGAAAGAACATACTAAAATGTTACATAGAGCCCATACTGTTATATGGTAGTGAAGCATGGACAATTGACAACATTGCAAGAAAACATCTGACAGGCCACAGAAATGTGGTTTTATAGAAGAATGTTGAAAATATAATGGACAACTAAAAAGAGCAATGTTATAATTCTATAACTGGTCAACTCAAATAGAGAAACTATTAACTGTATTCGAAGACCACAATCACAGTTTCTGGTTCATGTCATGAGAAGAAGTGAGCTGGAGAACATCATAACAACTGGAAAGATCGAGATTAAGAGAGACAGAGGAAAACAACGTGAGAAAATGTTGCATGGCTTGAAAGCCTGACATGATGCAGAATCATTATAAACTATATTTAAATGTATAAGAAACATGACTGTGGAGATGCATGATCGCCTACGCTGGAAGGCATGGCACTAATGAATGAATGAATATTTCCTCAGCATCCCACAGAGCCAGTTCGGAGCATATAGTGAGATGTGTATGTTACCTCAGAATAATTTTCGCTAAGACGTTGATATTAACAAGAAACAGTTTAGGTACAGAATACATTCCTGCTGCACCCTTTGTTCAATCGTCTTATTTTTGACTTATGTTTCCTTGTGCTTGCGCCCTGGCTTGTTTGTTTTGGAGAAAGTGACATATTAATTTATTTATGTTGTCACACAGTTTGTGCTGTGTAATTTGAGCAATAAGTCGATTTCCATACTTTGTTTATATAATGCTTTTTCCGCATCTACCAAGACTACCAGTATGTATTTTAGGAAATTTCGTCAACTTCCTGAAAAGCAACTACTATTTCTTGTGATGTGTATATATCAGTTAATCTTCTGTAGACACATATTATCTAATGCCACCTTGTTGTGGAGTTATCAACTTTTTTACCCCTTGTGTTGCCATGGCTCGGAAAGTGGGCAAAAAATAGTAACACTGTTTAACTTACACGCGTGTAGTAAGAGGCGGTTAGCAAGTTATGGTGTGGAGTATTTAAAATGTCATCCCGTTTGGGGTGAAAAGGTTCCATGAGATACTGAAGTTTGACGTGCCAAGCCACAAATCTCATTTTTCGCTGAAAATCTGTAAACAATGACACAACACATTCCGTTATCCAGACTAAACCTTGTTAATCTGCGAATTTTCCGAACGAACGCGAAATGATGTCAACTGTTTACTTTCTTCTATGTGACACATGAGTTTGGTCTTAACTGCTTTTGCATTATCCGGGTCCGTTGTATATATTGGATTTATAATGGCTTAAGTCCATATATGGGATAAAATTACTAATCTCAAGCTAATTTTAATGATTTTAAGAAGTTGTTTCTTGCTTTGGAGTTTCGAGATATCTCAACACGTCATTATTTAATTTTTAAAGCTATCCTTTCCTGCGAATGTGTTTTTATATTTCGATTGACTTAGGACGTCTTCTACCTCTTGTACTGTCAATTATCTCATCATTTGTTACTCAGGTATGTTTTGATTTTGTTCTTCTTTGTTTATGCATTATTAATGTCCCTCAATCTGTTAAAAGGTATAAGTACTGTGTTAGTGTCACATACTTTTTGCAAGGCTTTTTCCATACTACGATTTTGTTGTTTTTGACAATGGCATAGTTTCTCAAAGTTGGCGAACGGAAGCTGTGAGATACTTCAGGGCAGTGTAGATGCAGTGCAGTATTGATGATGGTGTTCCTCCTTCGCACGTGAATATGAGAATGGCATTAAAAAACATATGTGGCGAAAACATTATGGAAAAGAAACAAATCATTGGTGTTTGTCTAATTTAGTTGAGGTTTGTTAGTCCGCAGATGCCTGAGGAGTTTGATTCGTGCAAGGAAAAATCTGTTGCAGTGAGTGCATGCGTGCAGAGGGTCCCGAGTAAGAACGTTTTAGTTCTTTCCGTCCGTTTATGTCTTTGGTAGATTGTCTGAAGTGTTCTTTCCTGTTCAAATTTTGTAATGACAGCGGTGATCTGAGCGTGCCAAGTAAAATTATCAAGAGCCGTAGTCTCCTAGCGGCTGGGATCAATGCTACAGTGTTTGAGGGAGTTCTTCAAAATCCTTGTAACGCTTTTACTGCCCTCCGCTTGAACGATTGCTATCGAAAATATAACAATCTCTTTGGAAGGCGCTTGTCTCGCATACGGACGATGTAGCTGGTCAAGCTGCGTTGGGACCTAGAGCCACTCATATGCGAAGCAAGTGCGCTTTAATTACATGACATCAATTAAATGACACATATCAAGGAGACCAGTTGTTATACTTTAAGTTCGAATAATATACAGCAAAACCAAACAAAATCCAAGAACAGAACAATCAATTGCATGATGCACATAACCAAAAAATACGCAAGTTAACACATGAAATGATTGAACAGAAATAGATATCAATGTCGGTGAAGAACCTTGTGATTTTAAGAAAATCAAATCAACAGACGAAGATATAATTAGCATCAAATTATTTATAAATAAAAACATAGAAGTCCAAAAGAGTATCTATATTTCCTTCATTGACTACAGAAATGCTTTCAACAGTCCATGACAATTTACTTGAATGCCTCAAACAAATCTGTTTAGATGGGAAAGACATAATACTGACTACAAATATAAATTAGGAACAAACTGTACCAGTAAAGTATGAAAACAGCTACTCACCATACATAGAAACAAATAATATAGGAAAGACATGAAAGTACGTTATCAATCAGTCTATTTAACATCTACACAGAGAGTATTTTACACATACAGAAGGAATAAAACTGGACTGAAGATGAGTGGGAATGGGAAACTAGCAGCCACTCTGAGTTATGCAGATAATACATTCCTCTTAGCAGAAAATCAACATGATCTACGAAGACTAACAGAGCAAAACGATAAATCAAGTAAAGAATCATCATGTGGCATAGTCTTTCCAGAATGTAGTCTTCTTTATGGATTCTCTGAGAACTCAGCGATTCTTGGCAAATTTACCTGCCACAGAAGGAAACATGTTTAGACAATCTAATATATACAATCGTCGTCTTGTGCGCCCTCTTCCCCTGATGCCGTTAACTCTGTCTTCAGATATTAATCTTTCCCTGCTGTTATGTCTCTTTATATGACCAAAAACACTCAGCTTTCTTGGTATAATGTTGTTAAGGAGCCAGTACTCTTCGGCTTTGATTTATCTTAACACTTCTTGATTTGTCTTTTTAGTATCCATGGTATACGTAAAATTCTTCTGTAGCGTTTCATTTCGAAAACAGCAATTCTCTTTTACTGTTAACAATACTGCAATTAGCGATTAGTTAGTAATTAGCTGCGATATTTTTTTATTTAATGTTCATGCATAACAACAGTGTGTTGCCACTGGAAATACGCATGTTCTGATCATACATAGTTTGACCATGCTGTTGGTACATTGCCGAAGATTTTTCATTTGTGTAAGTTTCGAAGTCGCCATTGTAATTATTTTCTTGAATTCTAGAGCACAGTCGTCTGACCTATTTATATGTGTGCCCAGATACCAAAAATCTGTTCATCATCATCAAGTGCCGTCTCCGCCACGACGGGTGGCTGCAACAGACCTCCAACATTTCCTATCTCTTATTTGTGGTGCACTCTGCTAGACTGTAACCTGTCCATCGTGTGATGTTACTCTTCCATTTGTGTCTCTGCCTACCTCTTGCTCCTCGTTTCCCTTTGACTTTACCCACTAGTAAAGTCTTCAATAAGGTGTCATGTATTTTAATGTGTCCAAAATATTGTATGTGCCTGTTCTTTATTTCTCTTAATAATTCTTTATATTATATTTTTAGAACCTCTTTTTTTTTGTTTTCTTCGCTTTCCATGATGTTCTCCTTATTATTCTATATACCCAAATCTCGAAGGTATCAATTCTGTCTTATAATTGTTTGTTTAGTGTCCATGTTTCTGAGTCATACATTACTATTGAATAGATGAAGCATTTATAATTCTCATTTTTTACGTGTTTGAAATATGTTTGGATGTTAATATTTTCCTCATGTCATTGAATGTACTTTCTGCCATTCCTATTCTCCTTTTAACTTCTGTTTCATATATACAGTCATTTGTGACTATGTGTCCAAGATATTGATAATGTTTTACTTATTGTAGATTATCTCCATGTATGTTGATTTTAGCTCTTGTTCTTCTGTGTCCTTGCTGATTATCATGGTTTTTGTATTTTGGATTTCGTCCATATTCTTTACTTGATTTATTGACTTGGTCAATTAGTCTTTGTAGTTCATGTTCACTTTCTGCTAATAGAACAGTGTGGACACAATCACTAATAATACCAATTTCCAAGAAAGGAAATTTGAAAGTGTGTACAAATTACAGAACAATTAGCCTTATAACACACCCCAGTAAAGTGATGCTCAAAATACTACTTTACAGAATAAAACACAAGTCAGAAGAAATAATTGCAGAAGAACAAGCTGGCTTCAGAGCAAACAGAAGCACCGTTGAACAAATATTTAACATCCGAACACTAATCGAAATACATATTCAGCACCAACGTGATCTATACCACAACTTCATTGACTTTACAAAGGCCTTTGATCGTGTTTGGCATGATGGTCTGTGGCACATACTGAGGAAATTTAATTTTGACACCACAATTATAGACATTATTGAAACTCTGTACGAAAATGCAAATAGTGCTGTCTTGTCACACAATACAATTGGAGAGCTCTTCAAAACAACTGTGGGAGTTCGACAGGGATGCATAATGTCCCCAGTACTTTTTAACATATACTTAGAGCACATCATACAAGAGACATTGCATGACTACAACACGTCTATATAGATCGGAGGTCGCCCTATTTGCAACTTGCGTTTCGCTGATGATATTGATCTTATAGCTGGGTCAGAACAATCATTGCAAGAATTAACATCAAAGTTAGAAAAAGTTACCATCAAGTACGGAATGGAAATCAATTCAGATAAGAGCAAAATCTTGGTAAACAGCAGAGACACAGAAAACCAGACTAATATCCTGATGAATGGACATAAGCTTGGAGAGGTTAATACCTTCAAATACCTCGGATCCAGTATATGCAGCGATGGTAAATGCAAAGCAGAACTAAAAATAAGGCTGGAGATGGCTTTAGCGTCCTTGTCAAGGCTAACTGTGATTTGGAAAAGCAACATCAGTGTTGGAGTGAAAATCAAACTGTATAGGTCGCTGGTGCTTTCCGTTGTGTTGTATGGTTGTGAGAGTTGGACACTCACTGCGGACATGGAGAGAAGATTACAGGCTTTCGAGTATAAATGCTACAGAAGAATTCTACGAATTTCCTATAGGGAACATAAGACCAATGTGTACGTAAGAAATAAAGTAGAGATGTGTGCAGGTGTCCAGGAGCCATTGCTTTCAATAGTGAAACGACGAAAACTAGCATGGTTCGGACATGTATGCAGGCACGATTCCTTGTCAAAAACAATACTGCAGGGAACTGTCGAGGGTGGAAGAAGCAGAGGAGGACAAATAAAGACATGGACAGACAACATCAAGGAATGGACAGGGCTAGATATTTCCACACTCATCCGCATCGCTGAGGATAGAATTCGCTGGAGGACTCTGTGTGCTGAAGCTTCCAATGTGGTACCCCTACGACCCTGAAGGGTTATGGGTTTTATTGATATTGATTGAATAGAACAGTGTCATCCGCATATCTGAGGTTGTTTGTATACTATATTTTTCCATTTATTTTGAGTCCTGGCATCTTCTATATTTTTAAAGATATTCTCTGTGCAGATATTAAATAGGCATAGGGATAAAATGTATCTTTATCTTACTCCACTCTTCTTATTTCTATACGACAATCAATATAAGGTCATTTGTGTACGCCAGTTACCTCGTCACGATGCCTTCACTAACTCTCAGAGTTCTTCCTCCTCCTCTGATAGAGTTAAACTTGTTCTTACCTTTCATCCCCATAACTCTTCTGTCCGACACATCTTGCTTAAACATTATTCCCTTCTCCAGTCTGATCCTGACACCCGTGCCGCTTTCTATAACTTAATTCTGGTGGCCTATAGGTGTGACAAAAATCTGAAGGACATCTTGGTCCATAGTTACCTTAAGTCTTCTGTTCTCGACCATTCTGGTACTGTTCGTTGCTCACGTGGTCGTTGCTATACATGTCCTTATGTGGTTCATATGCGCTCCATTTCATTTCCCAAGGCCATTTTTTTCCGTCGATAAGGTCTTTACATGTGAAAAGAGTAATGTTATGTTCGTGATCATTTGTAAACACTGCGGCAAGCGCAGTACATCGGGGAAACCGGCTTAAGATTGAGCGACCTTCTATAACCATCTTCATGCGATCAAGCATATAGAACACCTACTCATGTTGCCACACACTTTAACGGTGATGGCCATCATGGTGTTCTTGATATTCAGGTCACTGCCATCAGAACCCGTACCACCAATGATAGATCTAGGTACGTTCGAGAAAATCGTCTTATTTTTGAGTTAGGTACCTTCAAGCTTTTTTGGACTCAATTCCAACCACTCTTTTGTCTAGCTCTGTTGGTGTGGTCTTTGTCTATATTCGTTGTGTTCCGTTATTTACGTAATCTTCTTGTTTTCATCGTTTCAACCCATATTTACGTTTTTTATGTATTTCCTATCTTTCTGGCACCTAACTTTCATATTTCGGTTGGACACGTTGTGTGTTGAGATCATTTCTCTTCGTCGTCTTTTGATGTTTTGTGCGTATCTTGATAAAGACAATTTTGTTGAAACGTTGAAGATGTTTTGTGTATTGTAATTTGTATGTTTTCTTGTTTACAAATCATAACCCCCTAGTTTTAGTGATAGTCCGTCTTGTCTAAATGAAACGCTCTATAAACCTGTGTTTTACGTAAGTACAATTCTTATTTCTATGTATGGTGAGTAGCAGTTTTCACACCTTATTGTTGAAGTCTGTTCCCAATATACATTTCTAATCATTCGAATGTCTTTTCCATCTATGTTTATTTCTTGAAGACATTTGATTAATTTTTCATGCTTCACTCTGTCAAAGGCCTTGCTATAGACTATAAAGCAAATATAGAAATAAATTTGTTAAGTACCTATATTTCAAAATTGTCAATTATTATCTTTGGTTGCAATTTCACTTTATCCGTTGTCATAACTTTTGTTTTCTTCATAGAATAGTAAAGAATATGGACTAAATATACACATTAAAAACACATGATAATCAGAAAAATCACAGAGGAGCAGACACTAAACATAAATATACATGGATAGATACTGCAAGTAGAACATTACTAATATCTTGGACACAATCACAAATGATTGTAGATGTGAAACAGCAGTTAAAATGAGAATATGAATGGCTCAAATTTCAATGACATGATCAAAATATTATTTACGACACAAAAACTAATCTAATAAGAACTACCGATGAAGAGAATGTTGAAGTTCTGCATCTATTCTACATTATTCTATGGTTTAGAACATGGGCAATGAACAAAAAACTAGAAGAACGAACTAGTGCCTTTCAGATGTGTATATATATATATATATATATATATATATATATATATATATATATATATATATATATATATATATATATATATATATATATATATATATATATATATATATATATATATATATATATATATATAAGAATAGAAAGAAATTTATTTCCACTTAAGAAAACAAATAGAGAGATTCTGACAACACTGTGTAGGAAAATGGAACAATTAAAGAAATGCACATGAAACAAATAATATAATTGTATAAACTAAAAGGCACATCTCCTTGTTAAAGACCTTGCTTGAAAGTAGATTCTCGGAAATGACAGCAATAGAGACACACGTTGGAGGGAAACAACAGAAGATGGGCAGGTTACAGTCTAGCAGAATGCCCTGCCAAGACAAGAGCCAGATGATAGGTGGACGTTGCATCCATGTTTCGTTGTAGAGACTGCACTTGAATATAATGATGACATTTATTTTTTCTCAGTGTAGCAAAGACCCAAAAAATGCATGTCAACAGAGTGAATTCATACCCCACTATCAGCAATGAATAATTATGCATACAGAAAGAGAGAGAGAGAGAGAGAGAGAGAAGAGATATATGAACTAACAGTCGCAACAGCCACATACCTCAATCAGGTGGTGATATATTGAAAATCTGCTCGTATATGTGAATATCACATTATTCTACAGTTGTCTAGTCATTTGTCGTTGAGTCCAATGCAGACTCCACAATGTATGTATGTCACATTTGTTCCATTGCAATGCAGTTTTGCAGTACATGAGGATCTGAGCCATAGCATGAATGCTATTTGAGAGATGTTCTCGCCTACCCGCATATATAAACGATGTTAGAAAACACCTCATGTAAATAAACATTGTTTGACGATCGTGCTGATGGGTAATCACCATTTGGTTCCCACTATGAAATCCATCCAGGGCACTATCAATTGTTTCGGTAACGTTTATGCTGTTGCACAATAGTGATATGGTCATTCATTAGTCCATGAATGAACCATAAACCATATATGTATAATCGGCATATATAATATATATACAAATGTATATCCTTTGGTTAAATGTATTATAATGTGCATAATGATATACATTTATATTATTTGTAACGACAATATGATGTGTAATTTTTGTATTTATGAATTATCATCGCTACATCACTGTACTACGTATGCAAACAAAGTGCATGCATTTACGATTAATGTGTTGGACATTTATAATGTGGGTTCTAATTTATGTGTAAGTATACTGAATATCATGTTCACATATCGAGTACGTCATTATGTTATCAGATCTTTGCTCCAGTAAATATATCACTTTATAGCGGTTTATATTTTCAGCCCTGCATTTTTTAAGTGTTCTTTCAGAAACGTGTATGACGTGTTCTCTTATAGTGACGCTGAACATTATTACTAATTCGTATTATCGATACGGACTTAATCGTATGGACCTCGGGGATTTAATTAAACACTTCAAACATGAAACAGAACACAGCATTGTTTAAAATGAATCAATTGGTGCTAACCTTGACAGGAGCGGTTATACACAGACATCTCTCAAGTATAATCATAGCGGTGATACAACTGCTGACGCGGGTGAAAGAAAGATGCATCATTCCTGTTGTCACATACGTAATTTCAAACGGCTGGAAAAGCAAATCGGCATTAGTGACTCCTGGTGTCAAGGAAATACAACTCCAGATCATTGTTGTAAGACTTCCCAGATCAGATACTGCTAAACCTGAGTGGATATATAATTAATCAATAGTTATATTTTTTTAAAGATGTGTGTGAAAATTCATCACTTTCTTGGTATATGTTATTCATATGCCATTCTATATATGAAATTGTTAAATTATTAAATTGTTGGATGGAGACGTGGCTTTATGAAATCTAAGTGATCTATTTTGTTTATTATTGTGTTGTTTACTGTTGTTTGTCTCTTGAAAAAGGTTCCATTTGAGCCGATACGTGGAGAATTGTCCTGTTTAGTTTTATTGTATGTTTTTTTATATATACTTTTTTATATATTTTTTATTCATAGGCAAGGTAAGTGTTTTTAGTAACCTGTTTAATTCATTTTGTTTTATTATAGGGACAAGAAAGCGTGCTAGTGAGAATTTGTTCACTTGAATTACTAGCAAAATGATATCCTCAAGTTGTAAATAAAACGATTTGTAGGGATTTTAGAAGACAGTTCAGCTCCGAACTAAGCTAGTGAGAACATAAACGAAAAATGTGATAGGGAGCAGAATGAAGCGGGGACCTCTTTGTCATTAAAGTAGAGCTATCCCATAGACGATGCTGCAGTATACGTCGAGCGCTTTAAGATTAGGAAGGAACTTTTCGCTGTCTCCTTTTGTGTAGAAAGGAGTTCAATTGTTTCGTCAATATTTGTGAGTAGGATTAGGTGTAGGAAAGTGAAGTTTACCAAGTGTTAGTATAAAAATAGCTATAGGAGATCAGTGATATGATTATTAAATAGTATATGGATATCTGTGATAACGTTGGATTATATATAGAAGGTTATGATAACGAAATTTATAATGGTAGGAAGATCTTAGTTCTGATATGAATAATAGTTAGAGAAATTGATTATAGATATTGTGATAGTCAGAATTATAATAATAGAATAAAGAGTCTAACTAGAAGCAGAGATTGAATAGGTTTATGAACTAGGAGCGTGAATATATGGTGGGGGAAAATCTAGAAATGTGTTGTAAAATTGTGACACCCAAGATGGGTTCACAAACAACTGTCGATTAAAAACAGCGAAGCTGATGTGCGACATTCTAATGTGTACAAAGAGTCATTGAGCCAAAATGTTTGAGAGATAGAGAGATCACTCAACCGAAATTATCGTTTGAGTCAAATTACTCCGAAGGTGAGAGTCGTCAGGGTCGTGAGAAAGTTAAAGCCTAGAAAGGGTGATACTCCTTTCCAACGTATTCATTCGCATTAGATGTCAGTTAGGGTAAAGGAATATTGGTATTCCTCCAACGGAAGTTTGTTCGTATTTTTTGGGGGGATGAACTATTTATAAGGTTATGAAATTGTTTTTGATTGCAAATACACGACCAGAGCAATCCGAGTTATCATGTTCCTGAGACTGTGTTGCAATGGGGTATGACATTGTCATTGAGATGGATTTTTATAGAAGTGCGAAAATCTAGGGGGGGGGGGAGGGGTTGCCCTAGATTGTCCAAGGATGCAACAAAATCTTTTTGCCAAAGGAGCTAACAAAATCAACCCTTGAAGACCAGAGTTCAAGGTATAACCTGGGGTAATGTTATATAGTATTTGTGTGAAGCCATTCATTGAATCAAGTTCCCTAGAAGCCTTCTTTTTGAAGTCGTCCTTTACCCCAGTCAACCAGGGTAGTAGAACCACGGGGTTAGTTCTCGCACAACAATATAAGTAGTGGACATTTCGTTATCAAGGTCACACCGTGTAGAACTAATATTTTTATTGGTAATCGTGTGGATCTTTGAATAGAAAGAGCTGTGAAAATTTCATTAAATCACGTCCATCTACGCCCCATAATCTACGCGTAATCCACGTAATCTACGCCCTTTCTATAATTACAGGGAAATTGTTTCCATCGAGGAACGACCTAAAGAATAGTTAATATGACAATCTAGACTGTAGGTCGAAATCTGTGTAAATACAGTTAGTTAACTTTAAAACAAAGGTAGTTAGGCTGTTAGTTGGATTTTTGTAGAAGTACGAAAAATCTTGGAGGGGGGGGTTGCCATACATTGTCCAAGGATGCAACTGAGCATTAAAGAAGAGTACATTTATGTGGAATGTCTGAGAAGTATAGACTTATTGATGTTTTTGATAAAGGTGTAATTCGTATCCTTCTTATCTTCTGTGAGTCTGATGTGTTATTAAATGTCATCTATATTGACACGTTCCTCCTGTCTTTGTTTACTTTAAGTTAGAATAAATAGAGAAGCTTGAACATATCCCTCGCTCAATATAACTCTAGTCCACACAATGAATATCTGAAGTACTTATATAACAACAACACTATATGACGAAGGGAAGAACACGAGTCACGGTTGAATTACGGATCAACACATAGAGTGCATATACAAGAAAATGGAATAAAGTGAAGTAGAGGAAAGAAATATAGTAAAATGAAGATAATAGAATATATTATAGGGACAGGGTGCGAAAGATATAGACAACGCGTACTTTAAGAAATGTCAAGAACATGTGGTACAAGATGAAGAAGAATATTGAAAAGATGAGTGTAATTAAGTGGCGTAGTGTGACATTTCGCGCTGATATATCTTTTTAATAGGTAGGTAGCCCCCCTCCCTCGCGCCCACCTTTTTCACACCAGCAGCACATTTTACTTCTGTGTCAGTAGTATAACAAGTTAACTACGAGAAGCTTTTTGCCTGCCACAAATAATATATAAGGATTAATCTGGTGCATAGACATAATAATGATTAATTCCTAGGAAAACGGGAATTTGTGACTATTTTCTGAGCTTTTCTTGTGTTTTGTGGTTTTTTTTTTAAAATAAATTTATATAGCGAGGATTTAGATGGGTATTTTCCTGCGGCAAACAATATATATAGAAATTAATCTGGTGCAAAGACATATAATAAGTATTATTTCTAAGGAAAGGACGACTTGACTGATCTTTCCTGTGGTTTTCTTGAAGTATTTTTTTTAAAAACTCAAAATTTTAACATTTTACTATGGTTTCATGGATAAATTTGAAAATTTTCCACTGCGCTATTTAGCTATGTTTCAAACACGTCGAAGAACTAGCATAGGTGCTACAATTATGTGTGAAGCTTATATTAGAAAACTCAAACTCCCAATGACTCAACACCTGCGCAAGGGCAAACAAGTGGAAAAGTGTGTAGCCAATGATAAGTCCATAGCTGTAAGGGGGGGGTGAGAGTAGAATTTTCCATTTAGGTTGATCCGATGAGCTGAACATTGATGACAAAAATGTAACAAAATTAACCTTACCAGCTGTTAGAAGGTCATAGAAGGTTTCAACGTTATTGTCTGGTGGTAGTAGAATTTTCCATTTAGGCTGCCCAGATGAGCTGCCACGCTGATAAAGAAACTGTGACAAACTTAACCTTACCAACTGCTAGAAGGACATGGAAGTATCAGTGTCAGTGCTATTTAGTAATATACTTTTATTTATTGTCGCGTTCAGATTAGCGTGTTGTCGCACCCACCTACAAACTATTTTTCATATTTTTATGTAAGAACTGGGTTCATATTACATATTTACAAATTTTTAACACGGTTCCATATGATAAACTTCACAGTTAGCTCTTTTCACAACTAAGCATCTAGCCTTTAACACATTTTGTTATGGTAACATACATTGCGTGGTGGTTTTCTAGACTTACAAGACAAATTTTCCTATTCTTATGTAACAACAGGGTTCATATTACATATTTGCATATGACAGACTGTATATTTGTTACGTTTTAAAACTAAGAAATCCGCTTTTAACACGGTTCCATATGATAAACGTCATATTTAGCTACTTTCACAACTAGGAAATCCGCCTTTAACACATTTTCTTATGGCCACAGACATTATGTGGTGGTTTTCTGGACTTACATGCCAAATTTTCCTATTGTTATGTAACAACAGGGTTCATATTACATATTTGTACATGATAAACTGTACATTTTTCATGTTTTGAAACTAAGCAATCCGCTTTTAACACTGGTCCATATAATTAACTTCACATTTAGCTCTTTTCACAACTATGCAACACGTCTTTAACACATTTGTTATGGTCACATACATTAGGTGGTGGTTTTCTAGACTTAGAAGACAAATTTTCGTATTTTTATGTAACAACAGGGTTCATATTACATATTTGTATAGGACAAACTGTATGTTTTTCACGTTTTAAAACTAAGCATGCCGCTTTTAACATGGTTCCATATGATAAACATCATATTTAGCTCTTTTCACATTTAGGAAAATCGCCTTTAACACATTTTGTTATGATCAAAGACATTGGGTAGTGGTTTTCTAGACTTACAAGACAAAATTTTCAATTTTTATGTAACAACATGGTTCATATTACATATTTCTATATGGGATATGTCATATTGGTGTTCTAAATTAACAACCCATAACAATACCACTGGTAGGAGTCGAGTATGCCACACTTACTAGGTGTACTCGACTCCCACCAGTGGTAATGTTATGGGTTGTTAATTTTGAACCCCAATATAGTATATTCCATATAGAAATATGTAATTTAAACCCTGTTGTTGCATAAAAATATGAAAATGAGTTTTATAAGTCTAGAAAACCACCACCCAATGTCAGTGATCAAAACAAATGTGTTATGGTGGGTTGCCTAGTTGTGGAAAGAGCTAAATATGTAGTTTATCATATCGAACCGTGTTAAAAGCGGATTTCTTAGTTTTAAAACGTGAAAAATATACAGTTTGTCTTATGCAAATATGTAATATGAACCCTGTTGTTCATATTACCGGGTGTAATCATTGGAGAGAGCTAAACTGCGGACATTATTGCGGAAACTCATGCTTATCTTTGTCCCCGGACATGTGGACGTGGAGAGAAATAAACGAGCGGAACAATTGGCTAGCCTCGCCACCACACACCACAATAGATGGCCAGCCCATCATGATGAGCATGAGTTGTTTTCGAGAATGCAGGAATTGGTAGTGAGGATGGTCGTGGCCTGTAGAGAACCCCTGACAAATATTTCAAAAAAAGCAGTCAACCAACATAGAACCGGAACCATCAGCCGTTATACACTGAGAGAGTTACTTAATGGGAGATCTGAGCACATATGGAAGTGTCCGGTGTGACGTCGGAATCAACAATTACCTAATAATTTAATTGTATACACATCTTGTTAGTTTAAAGATTACTACTTTTCAATAAACTGTTATCGTTGATGGAGAAATAATGATACGCAAAATGAAATGTTGGTATAGGTTTGAAATTTGCTATCCATTAACATTACAATAAAGACAATAACGTAGCATTTATTTTTTTATTTTTTTTAAACAGTATATTTCTAAATAAAACCTTAACATGTGTTCTCAATTGGCGGTATACCTTTGAACCTACGTGAATCAAAGTTGAGTTGCAATTCAATAAAATATATTATTTGGGAAACGCATCTTGCAAATAGTCACAGACATCATATGAATTCGACGATGTGCATAACTCATGCCTGTGAACGTATGACCAGCATTTTTGTAACTAACGGTAATCTAAGACTGTTCCCAAGAATTTTACAAAGGTACCTGTAAATGCTCTCTAGAATATTGCATTAGGATTGAGGCACATGTTGGAACAAGCTATATCAATATAGGCGTAGGCCACTAAATAGGTGAAAGGCCCCAGCGCAAACGTGACAGATCATGGTTGGGAATAGTAGAAGACATTTTTAGACAAAAATGTTACCTTGCTTGCATCGATCATGAGGTGAAGTGAATACCCACTTCCCTGCATTATGTGGTACCTTCTCTGTAAGAATCACACTCCAAAGACGTTCTCTTGACACAAATACGGTGGCAATGTATGAGAAGTTATGGCGCTCATTGGCGATATCATTGCAGAAACAGATGTAATTTCTGCACTGCTTGATTAAGAATTCGTCATCAATCATATACTTGGACTTTTTCTGCACTGTCCGATACACATATATATCAAAGAACACACCAACAATCAACATAGACAATATAGAACTGGAATGTGTAAACAAATTAGAATATCTGGGAGCAAATATAAACAGTTCCGGAGATTGTTCAGTCGAGACTAGAAGAAGACTCGGAATTGTAACACTCACATTAACACAAAGGAGAAAGTAGTAATAAGGACACTAAAGTAACCCTTTTAAGATCATGTGTTTTCCCAGTGTCAACATATGGATACGACACTTGGACTTTAAATAAGACAATATCCAAAATAATAAATTTATTTGAAATGAGGTGCTACAGAAAGATCCTACGAATATCATGGGCAGAGAAAAAGAAGAACATTGAAGTTTCAAAATTACTGAAAATAAATTCAGGTTGGTTTCTAAATATCATCATAAGAAAGAAGCTACAGTATTTTGGACACTTAAAGCAGCATGATGGTATCGAAATGCTGATTCTAGAGGGCAGAGTGTCTGGCAAGAGAAGAAGAGGAAGACCAACACGACGATGGACCAGCGACATCGAAGAATGTGTCTCTGGCCAATGCAGACCTGCTTGCCCGGAACAGAGTGGCGTTTAGAGTATCCACGACAAAGACAATGTTCTTGAAAGAATATGTCACTTTGAATATATATAACTTTTACAAAACAAAATTTAAACAAAATTTATGTATAAAGTTGTATGCATGAAGAAGTATACTATTTCACATTGTTCTTCATTTCACGTTGAACGTTATAATTAAGTATATAACAAGTGCATAACAACATACCTAAGAGACTTATGTTGACAGAATCCTTAAATCCTTGCTTCAGGAAGCAGATGATGTTGATAATATTTGTAACCACACCGAACAAGTTGATGACCTGACATAACACTCCATAGAAAACCCATAAGTTAATTATTATTGCGTATTGACTGATATAGAAATCATCACTTATATGTTCGTCTATGTTTGAATAATTGACTCTTGGTACCATTTCAGCTCCTCTTAGTATATTTACGTGTATATATTTATGTGTGATATCGTTGCAATATTCTAAGAAGGTAAAATATTACTCACTTAAATAATAATAAATGTATATGTGTGTTACATATTATAACGTATAGCAAAACAAGTATGCACAATGCATATTGAGCGTGTCTACGAAACGGCAATTTCCTGTATAATTTAGCATAGACAATGAAATAAAATATAATTTATATATGATGTGAAGCGTTTGTAAACACAATCTAAAGCATTATCGCTTCTCAAGCATTGTAATACAATCTCGTCGGTTTAAAATAAATGCAGCCATACATTGTACTTACCGTAGTCATCATCATCTTTGTCCTAGTATAAACATTCTAAGTTCTAGTGTTGATATTCTGGAATCTTCGACCAAAATATTTTCTGAGTGTATTCTACAATGCGGAGAAAATTAAACGTGTCCAGCATTTAATATTATCAGTCTAGGACTTTTGTTTTTCATCTCTTACCCTAACACTTTCTAGTTTGCTCTGCATGATTTTTTTATAGAGAACTTCATTTCTCATCAAATGACTAACTCGCAACAGCCAACTACGTTTAAAGATTGTCAATATGGTCTTGTCGTCCAGCTTGGCTGGGCTATATATTATATATTAATATCACTATGTCTTTACATGGATAGATATGTCACATCGGCTGTGTTGTTTTCATATGTTCACTAATACTCGTATATTGATCTTATCAAAATGCAACTTCTCGCTTTCCCCCAGTCCTTGTTTAGAGTTCTTATTGTTCTATTCATAATCCGATGAATCATAAAGATCGATAATTGTAGTTGGTTGAATATACTATCTTTCTGCCTGTCAATATTCTTCTTCCACTTTCAATATATGTTCCTCACAATTTATTCAGAATTCTTTGTCAGTGGCTGAGTGCATAGTATATGCAATTTTCTGAACATCATTAAGTTTGAAGGTTTTATTTTCCTTTGCCACCGCTCCCTTAATTTTTTCCCAAACAAATTATATTGGATTTAAATGTGAATGGTACGGTGGTAATCTTATGCATCTATGTCCATGCTCCTCTATAATTTTGTCAATGTGGAAAGTCTCTGCTCTGTGTGCATTCTTTACCAACAACAGTAACTCCGGTTTCAAGTGAATTTCAGAAAATAAAATATGTTCTTATCTAAGCCATAGTTTTATCTCTTCCTTAGTAGATGAGGATGTAGGGATCTTATCTTCATATGCAACAACATTGTGGTTGGAAGCGTTGTCCATAACCAGACAGGAGTGTCTATCTAATGAGGGAAGTACAGTGTTCTCTATCCACTCTCTAAGTATATGACGGTTCATCTCAGCATGGTAGTCTCGATTATCGGTAGATTTGGAAATGAAAATTAGTTCACCATTCTTCGAAAGACCTTTTTTTCTTCTACCTGCATGTGCTATTATTAATCTTGGAACTTTGATGCTCGGTACATTTCTCTTAATAGCTCCATCTACAGATTGTTGTTCCTTTTCACTAGTGTTGTGAACGTTTATCTATGTTTCATCTATATATACAATATCATAATTGTCTTTACGCTCTCTCTAATGTGTCTCAGATATTTACTTCTGATAGTTACTAAATGAGGTTTCTCACAAATTACGCTTATGCCACATGTATATTTGTGAAATGTAAATTCTGAACCCCTTCCATAATCTAGTTTTCTAAATGTGAAAATCGTTGTTCTAGATACGTTTTCAATGTCTTTATTGTCACTGCTTCTTTGCAATCCAACAGTCTATGAATTGCTCTCTTAATAATTTCTTCATCGAAATTATCTACAACATTTCTTCTCCCTCTCGTTTCTTTTGGCTTTTAAAATTATGGATATCTTCTTGTAACCACCTTGATAGTGTTTTGCAGTGTATACCCATGGCGTGCTGTGTTCTGTTTGATGACTTAGAAATACTATGAAATAGAGTACCGTATTGTGCTTCTTATGAAAAATATTTGTACAGTCTAATAGCTATACTTTTCAGTGAAACGAATTTAACTTTCAAAGACATGGTTATATTATAGTTGTAAATGCTACTTTATAAAACGTTGTAATCATTTACACAAACATAATATATTGAATACATCACAATAAAACATGGTGAATATGAGATACACCTTTGAGAAAACTGACGTTTAGCTATTATTTTAATATATAATTATGAAGAGAAAAAAAACCTGGTGCTACTTCTTAGTATTTCATGTGTTTCCTACCGATATCAACTGACCGTGTAAAACAAAACAGAGACCATGGTAAATTGTACTGTACTCTGTCTATTTTTAGGAAAATCAACAAACAAGTATTGCTTCCTTAAAAATGACATTCGTGGCGACTGCTGCGATAAATCTGTTCAATATAGGTAATAATTAATAATAAATCCTTAAGGTAGTTATGAAATAATACACTAATGAAACATATAAAGCCTATACGCTCAGTAATTACGGAGAAAATAAACAAATATTGAAAATAAATAAAATATCGGTGGACAACTATTGATGAACGCACTACGCTATATATTTCTAGCATTCATCTAACCACATCCAGAAGAATATCCTTTATGGCGAATTACGGTATGTGGAAAACATCTTATAGTCTAGCTCCACTTCGTTACAGAGACGAATACAAACGTGATATGCACGAGAAAGTTATTGTCTATCCCCAGGTGAATGATGGTCAGAATATCCACGCTTGCCGTTAAGATATTCACGGTTGTCTATCCACGACCAGATGTGTTGTCTTGGCTGTGCTGAATTCATATTTGGTAAGTGTTGTCTTGAAATCTATAAATCTTGTTTACGATCTTCCTCTTGGTCTTGTATCTGGATCTCTTCTTATGTTATATGTTCTTGTGGTAGTTGGTTATGGTTCATTCTCATAATGTGTCCAAATCATTTTAATTGTTGTTTCTCTGTTTCTCAATGTATTCTGTTGCATGGTCTTATACCGATTCTTCTCCTTATTTCATTATATCTCATTTTGTCTAGTTTGGTAACTCTTGCGACTTTTATCATGCATTTCATCTCACATGTACGTTTTCTCTGCTGGGCTGCTGTCAGAGCCCATGTCTGGCATTGATAGCAGAGTTTTGGAACAACAATACTGTTTATTGTTTGTCTCATGACTTCCTTCTTGATCCTTCTGATGAGCATGTAATGGTGAAAGTTGGCATGTCATTATGCCTTTATAAGATAAAGGCATATTGATATGAAATAATGGGAATATTCTGCAAGTAATCGAGAACAAAGTATTATGCTGATGACATCTTGGTATATAGGCATGGCAGAGATGGAGAAACGAGCGCAGGAATTTGCAGAGGGAGCTTGATCGCATAGGGAAATGGTGCAGTAATTCTGGATCTTTTGTTAATACATAAAAAGCATCGATAACATAGTTTTCCCTAAATAACTATATAGTAAATATGTCCACACCATCGATTACTTTGAGAGGGGATTTCCTCGAGAGAACCAGCATGATGAAGTACTTGGGGCTTATGTTGAACCGAAGTCTGAGTTTCAAAAATCATATTGACCACATCATTGTAAAGGATTATAAAGTTCTTGCTGCGATAAAAGCTATGACTGCTGCTCAATGTGAAAAAAGGCTGCTATTTCTGTTGGTTCATGGATTGGTTGTGGTGATGGTAGAGTACGTACTGGCGATTCTGACACTGAGTCAGACTCAAACAGATAGATTTGATAGAATCCAGAATGAAGCAATGCAAATCATTTCGGGTGTACTAGAGATACGTCGGCAAGGGCTATGCGATACTTACTTGATTGCACAACTGCAGAGCAAATAATACAAACGTTCAGGACGTGGGACTACCTACAAATCACCGCTGATAAAGAGTGCCCTCTACACCCTGAAATTCTCAAAATGAAAGGCAGTCGACTTAAGAGAGGAAAGTCGTAGCTCAGAGGATATTATACAGAGTGTGTGCAGATTGGAGGATGTGCTACCTGGTGCGGAATGGAGTCGGGTGCCCTTAGATTATCGACAGCCTTCAACGTAATAATAACACTCAATAGAGAATTCAGGGATTGGTGTCCAACAGTGGTGGAGTCGGAGGTGCTCGATCTGATCGGTTAATATTCCATGGAAGGTGATATAATTATATATACAGATGGGTCGGTTGAGACGAAAAGCATCTTAGCATTCGCTCAGACGAGGGCAGCATGATAATGCAGATTTTGGCAGTAACCATAGCTTTGAAATGGGTGTGCTGTATACTTTTAAAAGCATGCCTGTATACTCAGTGACTCGATGAGCATGATTGTGAAAGTTCAGGCTGGGTACATTCGGGAACAGTGGTTGGATACAGTGAAGAATTCTTGTGTGCGTAAAGTAACCTTTTTTTTGTGCCGGGACTTGCAGAAATCGGGGTAATGATAGGCTGGTCGCACACGCTGCTACTACAGCTGTTGGTTGAGAGATGGATCCAGCACACATTTTGAACGCTCTACGGAAAAACGTATGAACAAATGACTATATAAGTGACGATGACTCTTGTTCCTTGACTAGAATAAGGGAGCTTGGTTTAAAATGTGGTGTCGCTAGAAAGGAGCAGTTTCGTGGGTGAGAAAGAATGATGGTCAATCAACGGCGTACTGGGACCGTCAGTCAACGTGTAATGGCAGATACACTCAACGGGAGATCTAAGCTCCTATGTCTTGTCCGGAGTACAGTGACGAATATCCAAGGATTAACTAACTACAGGAAAAACGTTACACTGGGAACATTTATTGTAATCTTCTGAATTTATCCTGATCATGACGTTTTAGTCGAAACGTCATGTGTGTTTTTGTCGTTGTTAATATGCTACGTATTTATTTGCAACACTAATACTCATGACGTTCAAATAGTAATGCAAAATGATGTAAAAAGGTTACTAAAACACTTACCTAGCCTATTAATAAAAATATATTTTTAAGAAAAAAAAAAAAAAAAAACATACAATAAAACTAAACAGGACAATTCTCAACGTATCGGCTCAAATTGAACCTTTTTCAAGAGACAAACAACAGAAAACGACAAAATAAAAAAATAAATAGATGTCTATATTTCATCAAGCCCTCGTCTCCATAATAGCGCAGGGATGGCAACGCATCTAGTCAAGGTGAAAATGCGTGCATTCATTATAAACAAACCGAAAGTGGGAAATTAGAGACACTATAGATGAGTGCAAGAATAATAAAAGAAAAAGATAAGAAAAATACCCCTTTTGTCACTCTATCAGACAGGCAGGTTTTAAGAACATAGTCACAACAGGCACGACTGAAGGGAACAGAGACAGATGGGGACGTGAGAAAATATTCATGTGACAACCTAGCAAGGCTTGGAAACAACGATCCTGATAACAATACTGTGAACAGAGAACCATGGTCACCTACGCCAACAAGAATGGCATATGACAATGATAGATGAGTAATGATGAGGTTGTGTGGTGGTGGGGTGAGTGGGTTTGGGGAAGGAAGGATAGAAGAAGAATCAACATTTGAAAACGCATGGAATGAATGTGAAACCAAATATAGACATAAACATATATATAAAACCAAACCTAAACATACATAGAAATGTAAACACACACCAAGAGTCAAGAAATAAACACATAACAAGATGGACACAGATGTGTGAAGGATACCCACACAAAATGCACAGGCATGTAAATGTATCCACACACAGGAAAGGGCTCACACCAGAATAGGTATACACATTGACACAGAATGGAGATACGTGCATTAACATAAAAAAGCGCTCACATAAATATACATATATATATGTATACACAAATATGAACATTCATGCACATAAACACTTTCTCGTATAAATAATAACATGAACATTCATACACATAGAAACATATACATATATTAATGTAAATATAAACGTTCGTTCACATAAAGATAATGCTATAACAACTGCATATGTATACATACAAATGTGTGGCCCAAAGTAATTGTGTGGATACATAGAACCATGTAAAACGAAATGCATCGAAGAGACAACTGCAATAAAAACGAGGAAATCAAAATCTAAATATGTAAATGATTTAACAATAACAAAATGGCAGAGTACAAAATAATCACATATTGACATACACAAACGAAAGAAGACATAAAGGAATTATATAGAAGAACGGCAAACACAAAAATAATAATTATTCACGAAAGTGTACAAAGACAAATAATTACAAGAATCAGTGCAATACGGGAGTAGAGGGTATAAAGAAAAGGTGGGTAACTCAAACAAAACGGTGATTAATGTTCATTCCGTTTGGTTGCAAGACTCCCATATGACAAATGAGACGATATTCCAAGGACTGACGTTGCCGGTCACCGGTATAACAACGTAACAAACCGGTTACAGAGACATCAGAGCTACCATGATGTGACGGGCTGTTAAAATGATTAGCCACTGGGGAGTCACGATGATTCGTGATATCTCTCAGATGTTCGGCGAATCTATCAGCTAAACGTCTACATGAAGTATATTATGAAGTATATTGGTGAGACTGGTAGACGTTTAGCTGATAGATTCGCCGAACATCTGAGAGATATCACGAATCATCGTGACTCCCCAGTGGCTAATCATTTTAACAGCCCGTCACATCATGGTAGCTCTGATGTCTCTGTAACCGGTTTGTTACGTTGTTATACCGGTGACCGGCAACGTCAGTCCTTGGAATATCGTCTCATTTGTCATATGGGAGTCTTGCAACCAAACGGAATGAACATTAATCACCGTTTTGTTTGAGTTACCCACCTTTTCTTTATACCCTCTACTCCCGTATTGCACTGATTCTTGTAATTATTTGTCTGTGTACACTTTCGTGAATAATTATTATTTTTGTGTTTGCCGTTCTTCTATATAATTCCTTTATGTCTTCTTTCGTTTGTGTATGTCAATATGTGATTATTTTGTACTCTGCCATTTTGTTATTGTTAAATCATTTACATATTTAGATTTTGATTTCCTCGTTTTTATTGCAGTTGTCTCTTCGATGCATTTCGTTTTACATGGTTCTATGTATCCACACAATTACTTTGGGCCACACATTTGTATGTATACATATGCAGTTGTTATAGCATTATCTTTATGTGAACGAACGTTTATATTTACATTAATATATGTATATGTTTCTATGTGTATGAATGTTCATGTTATTATTTATACGAGAAAGTGTTTATGTGCATGAATGTTCATATTTGTGTATACATATATATATGTATATTTATGTGAGCGCTTTTTTATGTTAATGCACGTATCTCCATTCTGTGTCAATGTGTATACCTATTCTGGTGTGAGCCCTTTCCTGTGTGTGGATACATTTACATGCCTGTGCATTTTGTGTGGGTATCCTTCACACATCTGTGTCCATCTTGTTATGTGTTTATTTCTTGACTCTTGGTGTGTGTTTACATTTCTATGTATGTTTAGGTTTGGTTTTATATATATGTTTATGTCTATATTTGGTTTCACATTCATTCCATGCGTTTTCAAATGTTGATTCTTCTTCTATCCTTCCTTCCCCAAACCCACTCACCCCACCACCACACAACCTCATCATTACTCATCTATCATTGTCATATGCCATTCTTGTTGGCGTAGGTGACCATGGTTCTCTGTTCACAGTATTGTTATCAGGATCGTTGTTTCCAAGCCTTGCTAGGTTGTCACATGAATATTTTCTCACGTCCCCATCTGTCTCTGTTCCCTTCAGTCGTGCCTGTTGTGACTATGTTCTTAAAACCTGCCTGTCTGATAGAGTGACAAAAGGGGTATTTTTCTTATCTTTTTCTTTTATTATTCTTGCACTCATCTATAGTGTCTCTAATTTCCCACTTTCGGTTTGTTTATAATGAATGCACGCATTTTCACCTTGACTAGATGCGTTGCCATCCCTGCGCTATTATGGAGACGAGGGCTTGATGAAATATAGACATCTATTTATTTTTTTATTTTGTCGTTTTCTGTTGTTTGTCTCTTGAAAAAGGTTCAATTTGAGCCGATACGTTGAGAATTGTCCTGTTTAGTTTTATTGTATGTTTTTTGTTTTTTTTTCTTAAAAATATATTTTTATTAATAGGCTAGGTAAGTGTTTTAGTAACCTTTTTACATCATTTTGCATTACTATTTGTTCATTAGGTTACTGCGGCACCATCCACTTTGTCGGACACCCTCTGGCCATTTGGTTATTTATATCTCATGACGTTCACATGCGTATATGTTTAATACATTTTCTGACAATATGTTGTCACAGAGAGGCATGTACTAATGTGATGTTCTCTGTAGAACGTTATTGATGTGTACTCTTATTGTATGCATTCGCAACTAAAATATCAGTCTGGTGATATAGTATACATATCGTAGAATTAATCTGAAAAAATTATTTGGGATGTATAAATGAAGTTATCTCTATTCATTGTGATGTAAAACGCTGTTAGGCGTCAGAATGACAGTCAATAATTCACACATATCAGTCATATTTATGCAGTGACGATGATCCAACAATTAACTAACTAACTAACTAATGGAGTGTTTTCTCTATAACTTTATGTCATACATACGAGACTAACTCTCTGACGTGTTCAATGTTTTGAGAAGTGATATCCTTCCCAGAGCGAGTAATTTCTAGCTAGTGTGTGGCTTGTCTAACTTTCGTCGTGCAGTTTTAGAATCCCTAGCTTCAGTTTTCCTGTCAAACATTCTTTCCTTTCAGAGTAACTCACTGCTGGACCATGATCACTGAGATGACTAGAGCTGCGATTCGCATAACCCCCCCCCCCCAATCCAATGGGGGATCTTCATTTATTCAGGGATAGCAACCTGGGACGGAATGGACTTTGTTGCTTTTTACCACACTACGTGTGTTACGTATCATAGTTAGTGTACCACGTACACATTGTCAGGATGGGATCTGATTTTCCTCTAATGTGATATATAATGCTAGGATTTCTGAATCTTGCACTAAACAATTGGTGTTATATATGAAATTTTGTGGGGTTTCCACAATTGGCCATATGTCAACTGGGTACTGGACTGGTTGAGGGTGTAAATAATAGAGTCATTATCTTCTTTCCAGGCATATCGTACGAGGAGACTAATGGAAGTTAGGCAACCTGTGACTTGTATTAAACTTATTATAACACTCTGAAGGGTTATGGGTTTGATAATGATTTCCTATTACACTTAGAAAAATCATGCATACCGTCCACTTTTGTTTATATATCTAATATACCAGCAATCATTAAAAACACATCAAAAACATGACCATTTTCGCCCTTGAATTTATTTTTTTCAGTGAGCGATTTTCAAGCCACGTGAATGTGTACGGGTTAGCTGTAATGCTTTCACGTGTTATTGTTGTTACCATGTTTTATTCCAATTTTGCATGCTTCACGTGCAAAACATTAAATTGCTGAATTATGGCCATAATAGTAGTCGAATACATTGAAATTTGGCATATACATGTTTTGAGTTTCAGAGAGTGAAAACCGATCTTTTGTCTTCATTGAAAGGGTGTTTTTGTGTTTGCGATGCCTCGACTTTCGTCACAGGAGCGATGGCAGGTTGTTGGTGTGGGAGATGTGATGTCCTAACCAAAGAAGTTACCAGAGAAGAGACACTTTACTTATTACCATTCGACTATAGTGAGGCTGAATTAGAAATTTCTGGCTGCATGTGCAACCAATGACCGTTACAAACCTGGTCATCCATGTGTAAACAACGGTAGTTCAAGATCGCCAAAATCATTGCAGAATGGAATCTCGTACCCCAAACATTTTTCAGACACTGTGCAATATCATGACACGCTATGCCAAACTTGTAATGATGCTAAAGGATGTCATACATGGTATTAATAATGGTGGCCTTGACTTACTGACAGTGTGTGTGATTTTTCTTTAAGCTTAGTGTATTAGACCGGCTTAGGTGACGGTCCTGAATTTGTTCACGTTTTATAAAAGCACATTTTGGTCCGTAAGTGAATCAAATTTGTAAATTTATTTATTCGGTTTATTTTACATTCAGCACAAACAATTTCTACAATTTAAACATATATTAAAAATAAATGCAACATTTTATTTTAATTGTGTTCTAGAATTTTCTTTGAAGGAATTAATGTTTCAACCTAGGCATGAAGAAGCTTTCAGACTTTAACTAAATCAAATCCTTCTCTATTCATTCCCAATGGTCCATTGACGACGCTGGTTCGCCAACTTCAGTCGGTTCTGGCGATGCCGGTCCGTAAGAACAGAACCATAAACAAACACCACGCAATACCGAATGAATAGACAATCTTCCTTTCTTCAAAACATCTATTCGTGAGTATTTTCATGAGTATTTGAATTATTATAAAACCTCATTATAAGGTTTCCAATGTTCGCCAGTCGGTTTATCACTGAAGATGTTGCATATTATTTGTTTTCAATTACTCAAAATCTCCTTTTCTGATAATTCTCTTCCTCTATGCGATAGGTATTTTATTTTTTCTTCGTTTGATAGTAGTGGAAACTGAATGCCCTGTATTTTGGATTGTTTATTGGCTGAAATTATGGCACACTATTAATATTTTTCTGAGGTGCAATAAAAAATTATTCCTATGCACGTTGCGTCGACAGCTTTCTTTATTTCTTAAAACCACCTTTATTTCCACAGTTAAAAAAAAACGTACCTGCACTCCTTAACTGGAAAACACGCAGTAAAGAAAATTTGAAGTTTTTCGATAGCACATTAATAACATACCTGTCACAATATTCTATTCTGTGATCCTCATTTAATCGATCAAAATACATCATCATCAAGTGCAGCATTCGCAAGGAATGTTGACTGCAAAAGACCTCCAACATCCCCAGTCTCTTGTTTTGGTGATGCACTCTGCTAGACTGTAACATGTCCATCTTGTGATGTTACTCTACCATTTGTATATATGTTTACCGTTTGCACGTCTCCCTTCGATTTTACCCTCAATACCCTCAAGTAAGGTCTTCAATAAGGTGTCATATCTTTTAATGTGTCCAAAATATTTTACTTGCTTGATATTTATTTCCTTTAATAATTATTTCCTCATATAATTGTTGTTAGACTTTGTTGATTTTCCTCTGTTTCCATGGTGTTCTCTCTATTCTTCTATATATCCACATCTCAAAGGCATCAATTATGTCTTATAATTATTGCCAACGTTTCTGAGCCATGAATTAATATAGAATAGATATAGAATTGTATAATTCTCATTTTTAGCGTGTTTGTAATATGTTTAGATGTTAATATTTTCCTCATCTCATTGGAAGTCCCTTTAGCCATTCCAATTCTTTTTTCAAGTTATGTTTCACATCTGCCTTCATTTGTGCTTATGTGTCCAAGATATTGTGATTAATGTTCTACTTGTTACAGTTTCTCTCCATGTATTTTTATGTTTAGCACCTGTTCTATGAATTTGCTGATTATCATGGTTTTTTTGGTGTTGTTTTTAATGTTTATATCCAGTCCATATTCTTTACTTTTTTTATCGACTTGATCTATTAGTCTTTGTATTTCATGTTCACTTTCTGCTAAAAGTACAGTTATATCTGCATATCTCAGGTCATTTATTATTTTCCTAATGATCTTGAGTCCTGGCATTTTTTCTATATGTTTAAAGATATTATCTGTGTAGATATTAAATAGTCTGGGTTCCTATTATCCTTGTCTTACCCCTCATAGTAGTTCTATGTATAGTTGTTTTCACACCATATTGGTGCAATCTGTTCCCAAAATATATATCTAATATATTTGATGTATTTTTCATCTATGCTTATTTCTTACAGACTTTTGATTAATTTTTCATGTTGGACAATAGAATGTCCTTGCTGTAGTTTATGAAGCAATTATAGATACTTTTTGAACTTCTATACATTATCAATAATCGGATACTAAATATAGTTTCCATGGTTCCTTTGTTCTTCCTAATATTGAATTGCTCTTCTATTGAATTTCTTTCGAATTGGTCAAAATTTCAGCTGGTCTGAATGTAAAGCGGTTAATTAAGAAGTGTGAGTAATTGAATCAGCGCTGATAAAAAATTACTAGATTTATATGTCGTGTTTCAGTGCTAGTCTGTTATCAAAGAAATATTCCGAGTTATATGGTTTGCGAAAACATAATACAATACCATGGACTGGAAATGACACACATAACGGAATCATGACGGCAATAATAAACGTAACTATATCTATGGTGTGATAACACTCCATGAACTCTCGCTCGGAAATTAATATATCAAAATGGCCATCACGTAAATAATCAATTAATCTTAAATGTCGATACTGATACGCAGTAGTAACGTTGCTGAACTATTGCGTAGATGGAGGTACGTAGCACTATTGTGAGATTTTGTAGTTGTATACAAACTTTCATTCTCAAAATGAAACTTTTAATATGTGACCATAATATGCACATTATGAAATGAAATTTGAAGGCCACATTTTTCAGTGATTTAGTTACACATATGGATCTACATTTATTTATAAACAATGCAATACCATGAGAACAACACTCTTCAATATTACGCGTCCAACTGTCTTATAACAATGAACTTTGGGTAAAAATGTTCAACAATTATGTTTCGAAAGTCATAATGCGACGACTAGTATTCATCAATACTATAATTGAATGTTATATAAGTAATGAATGGTTTTTAAGAATAATTTTGTTAGCAGTATTGCTCTTGAAGTGATTGAAGTAAATATTGCAATATATTCACTACTCCTGCTTATATATGTCTTTTTTTTAATGTCAACATCTAGATGTTCATTAAAAAGTACATTACTCATTACCAGCAAATATTAGATATTTTAAATGTAGTTTAAATATGATAATTTAATCATGAAATATTATGTATATACAATGAATCAGTTATTTGGTTTGCCAAATGATCACTAGATATTTATTTTGATAGTATGGTATGTCATATTCTGAAATTAGGCAAAAATATTTGATAGTATCGATAAGGAATAGAATTGCTGATACAGACTTTGCTTTGCATGTAGTCCTTATTTTTTTAGATTATATACATTTATGTGTATAAGACTAAAAATTATATAAAATAGATAATTAACTTCAGATACACTATAGTAAATCCTGTATGATCGTATTGTCACCATAATGAAGAGTCGTGTCACTGTAATCACATGTATTACTTAAATACACAAGTCTTGTGTAATGCACTAAGCATAACCATACATAACAATGGGAAATGTTCTCCCATAAATCACGCAGTAATTGTTAGTTTCACTTATTTTCGCAAGGTAATAGAAACCTTGACATGGAAATATTTACCGCTCAGACATCTTCAGATTTGCTCACATGATAAACAATTTAGAATGGATATTTATTATGACCAAGTGTATATTACTAATCTTGGAGAAAGGATTCATACGTACACATTTTCATATGTGTGGTACAAGAACAAATACATTGCTGAGTTAATCCACCGATTTTGCATCTTCTCAATTAATGTTTCTAATACATTAGAATTTCTAGTAAATGTTTCATGTGCTGCTACTTTATACGGCTATAGAACAGCTCTCTCCCCCACCACCTCAATCGCTTTAAAAATTATTTCGCAACGCTACAGTGATATCTTTAGTGTAATAATAGTAATAATAATAAAACTCATAGCATCAGGATCGTAGGGATGACACACTGAAACATTTAGTGCAGAAATGTATCCACTATCCTATACCATCCTGGTGAGTTTGGAAACTTTACACTCTGTCCAGTTCTTAATGTTATCAAGGCACGTCTTCCTCTGGGCACTCATCTTCTTCCACCGTATTTTGAAGAACATATGTTGCCATCAGCAATATCTCATAGCATGCTAGCACCACCGAAGTGTTCGAAGTTTCACGATTGCTAACAGTAGTTCTTGTTGACCTGCTAATACATTAATTCGATCATGCATAAACACATTATTTACTCGGTAACAGATACCCAACACATGTCTATAACATTTGTTTTCAAACGTCCGGATTCTTCCTTCTAGGTTCGCAGTTAGAACTCTTGCAGCCATATATAAATATTGACAGAATCAAAGATTTATATAAATTAATCGTAACACGGGTGGTCATCCTGCTTTTCTAAATGGTCATTAATCTTGTTACGGCGACCATGAACATTGTTAGATTCTTGATTCTTCTGAATTCTTGATTCTTGATTAGAAACAGGCTTCACAGCACGCGGGACATTCCCATAAGTGATCCGCCTTCCGCTCCAGCAACTATCCCAGTGTATGTAAAGAGTCCCAGTCAGTTGTTGATTGTGTGACCTTGAGGACTTTCCAAAAAATGAAAAGATTTTTTTTAATTAAAAAAAAAAAGAAAACGTAAGTCTTTTTTGTACTTCCGCTGTGAATTCGCCATCACCACTAATCTGGGTTCCAGATAAATAAACGTTGAAACATCATTATCCCTTTGATTGTTAGTATCATGATTGGGGCGACTTTAGTACTAATATTCACCAAATTGTAATCCTATCTGCTTTGATCTACATGCCAAGATTTTCGCTAGATATTTCCAGTCTTGTTGTTAATTGTTGCATGTAGTTCTGCCTCTGTTTCCGCCAACAGATCGATGGCATCAAGTAAGCAGATAGAAAATTTGCAACCTCCAATCGATGCCGTTGAATGGAATTCATTTAATGCTTTTCATGATTGCTGCTAAATAAAAGTGAAATAGTCTTGATGAGGGGTGAAAAGGAAAAGCTATGCTCTAGGCGGACCCAGGGTTAGCAGATAACCAAGATCCCAAATGTACCTCCTCGCGGTGCACCCTGGCAACAGAAAACAGCAGCTCGAGCTGATTCTGGCCAAATCATTTGGGGATCGTGTCCGAGAATGTGGAGGAAGCAGATGGAAATAGATTTGACTGCAAAAGAGACAGGCAATATCTCCGACACCATTTGCATCACCACATACAGCGACACTGTCGACATACAGTGACGCCTGTTAGTCTAGTCAGAACATTGTAGGGGCGGCCAATGTAAAAGCACGTAAAGATAGTTGCATGGAGAGAAACAAATATATATCATAATGAGTACAATGACATAATGAAAGGGCAGAACAGCGCAAGAGGTCAGTGCAAACTGCAAATGAAAAGTGAAACGTTCCTAGGGAAGGGGAACTATAAGCTCTGTTAGCTCGAGGCGAGCTTCTAGTTACCCGTGATCCTTATAAGCAGAGACCATGACCCAATCGTGGGCGCTCGGAAAAGCAAGAAGACCTAAACCAACTCTAATTTCGAGCCTTCCTATACCGAAAATATGCTCGCGAAGAGAAAGGGTTCCGAACTCGATGGGCTTAGGCAAGAAGGGGACAACGATGGCAGCCCTGGCCCAACTCTACTGTCAAGATTTACTATACCGGAAATACACTTGCAGAGAGAACGGGTTCAGTACCTGATGGGCTCAGGCACAAAAGGGACAACATTTTAGCCCTGACCCAACTCTATTGTCAAGCTTTCCTATACCGGAAATACACTTGCAGAGAGAAAGGGTTCAGTACCTGATGGGCTCAGGCGCTATTGGGACAAGGTCGCTCAGCTTTAGAACGCCTTGCTCTCAATCGCGTGGTATGAGACTCAAACTTATGCGAGGGGCTCACGATGCCTGTGAACGACGCCTCGGGTAGGAGGGAAACGAGCCAGGGTTCAACTCTTCTGGCGAGTTCTTCCTCATATGGAACCAGGATCGCGGATGAGAAAAGGTTCAGTATACGATGGACACAGGCACAGTTCGTCCAATTGCACGAGATGAGTTTATAGACGGTGGAGCACCTCGTGCCAGATAGATGCGCTCGACAAGCGTCTTGGCGACAGATACACTGGCTGTCACGGACTAGGGACCATACCCGAAATAAAGGAATGACGAAAACGGATGTGCTGGACCTCGGACGTCCTGACCACAAGTGGCCAACCGTGATGCAAATAATCACTGTTCTACTGTGGAACTTGCAGCAAAACGTACTTCACTCTCCCTGGCGGAAATCACACGAAATATTCGTTGTGGTTATTTGAGAGCGAACTCCGAAGAAGAAGAAGAAGAAGAAGTGTTGATGAAAGTAAGCATCCTTGTCGCACGCCAACATAAATTCTAAATAAAACACTTTTTGTATTTGTATAGTGCTTCTATAAAGGTGATGATATTGTTGTCAATCTCATCTATCTAGTCAATAAACTATTTTCAATATCTTATAGTATTCAAATGAATGTAAAGCGGTAATGTGTTACAGTATCATTGTATTTGTCCTTTTAAAAGTGCAATGAAAGGGAGAAGCGATGTAACAAAGCTGGTATTCGTATTATTTTTAATATTGATGTATACTTTCTAAACAGATCGAAACTGCAGTAATTAGCAGTTATCAATTTATAATTTATGTTTATTAGAAATTATCAGGTCTACACATCAGCTCTTATAGTAAAGCAAAATGAGTTAAACAGGTTACTGAAAACACTGAAAACACTATGAATAAAAATATATAAAAAGTATATATAAAAAAGCATACAATAAAACTAAACACGACAATTCTCCACGTATGGCTCAAATTGAACCTTTTTCAAGAGACAAACAACAGTAAACACCACAATTAGCCATGGTCGCCTACACCAACCAGAATTGCATATGATAATGATTGATGAGTAATGATGAGGTGTGGTGGTGGGGTGAGTGTATACATTTCTATGTATGTTTAGGTGTAGTTGTATATATATGTTTATGTCTATATTTAGTTTCACATTCATTCCATGTGTTTTCAAATGATGATTCTTCTTGTATCCTTCCTTCCCCAAACCCACTCACCCCAACACCACACAACCTCATCATTACTCATCAATCATTATCATATGCCATTCTGGTTGGCGTAGGCGATCATGGCTCTCTGTCCACAGTATTGTTATCAGGATTGTTGTTGTTTCCATGCCTTGCTAGGTTGTCAAACTAATATTTTCTCACGTTGTCCCCATCTGTCTCTGTTCCCTTCAGTCTTGCCTGTTGTGACTATGTTCTTAAAACCTGCCTGTCTGATACAGTGATAAAATGGGTCTTTTTCTTATATTATTCTTGCATTCATTATAAACACCCCAACAACATCTTTATTGCCTCTAATTTCCCACTTTCTAGTTTGTTTATAATCAATGCACGCATTTTTTCTTTTACTAGATGTGTTTCCAATCCTGCGTCATGGAGACGTGGTTTTATGTTTTGGAGACGTGGCTTTAGACAGGCTAAGTCATCTATTATGTTTATTATTGTGGTGTTTACTGTTTGTCTCTTGAAAAAGGTTCCATTTGAGCCGATACGTGGAGAATTGTCCTGTTTAGTTTTATTGTATGTTTTTTATATATACTTTTTTTATATATTTTTATTCATAGGCAAGGTCAGTGTTTTTAGTAACCTGTTTAACTCATTTTGCTTTTTTACTATTTGTTCATTCGGTTACAGCGGTACCCTCCACTTTGTCAGACACCCTCCGACCATTTGGTTATTTACATCAGCTCTTAACCGAAGATAGCAGATTCCGTAAATTGTATACGAGATGCCACAGTTATAGAAACAAATAGTGAGGAAAGTCTGAAACAATAAAGTATACTTGAAACAATAGAGTATATTATAGAAAACATAGTCAAAATAGTATACTTAAATACAATGGAAACAAAAACTGGTGCCAGATATTAAAAATCTGACAAAACTGATAAATATGAACTATAAAATGTACCAATGTTGAATATTTGGTGCAAACATAAACAGTTCACGGGATTATGCAGCATAAAACAAGAGATACATTTACAATAGTGACTTCACAATTCTCGCTAATTAAATCAAAACTTAACAATGCACCAGCTATTTATCATATCTGATTATATGTGTAATTTTTCCATGAGAAATGTACAGCAGTGAAACATGGAAACTTACTAAATTAGTAACAGAGTGAGAGAGTTGCTGCTTTCGAATTGAGATGCTACAGAATTATTTTGATAATACGACGGCCAGGTTAAACGACGTATTAAAAACTATTGCAAGCACTAAAATCCGATGAGGATTAGCTCCTAAACAACACTATAACAAGAAATGTAGGTGTATTTGTGTAAGTTTCTTTTAAAATAACAGGCATAACAGTGATTTTAATAATGGAACCTTGATTGATTGTAACAGGTGTAAGAGCCACACAAGACGTCGATGGATGCAATACACATCATGCAATCAATCAATCAATAAACCCGTAACCCTTCAGGGTCGTAGGGGTACCACATTGGATGCTTCAGCACACATAGTCCTCCAGCGAATTCTATCCTCAGCGATGCGGATGAGTGTGGAAATATCTTGCCCTGTCCATTCCTTGATGTTATCTGTCCATTCCTTTTTTTGACCTCCTCTGCTTCTTCCACCCTCGACAGTTCCCTGGAGTATTGTTTTTGACAAGGAATCGTTCCTGCAGTCATGTCCGAAACACGCTAGTTTTCATCGTTCCACTATTAAAAACAGTGGCTCCTGAACACCTGCACACATCTCTACTTTATTTCTTACGTACACGAAAATATAATATGTGTATTAGATATGTGTCTTGAACTAGGATGCTGTTTTCAGGTATTGATTTATATGTTCCCCTCGTTACACTCTGGATGAGTAAACATTCAAGTACAAGTTTCATTATTGAGCTAGGAAAAAATGTATGCATCATTGAGGAATGTACTTTGTCTAATGATTTATACAGTTGGATTCATCAGCGTCAAGGAGATTCATTTAGTTGAGTTGTCATTACGTTTGTATCAAGTATAAAGCTGGTATCCTCGTGAGTAATTCTCTTGTTTATGATGTCATAGATTAAATGTATGCTTCTTTATCTGCTTCCACTTAATGTTACGTTTATTTCATAAAAGTTTGCACCTTGAGGTATGTGGTGAATGGAGTTGACCTAGATTCAATATGCTTTCTAATTTAAAAAGTCCTATGCTTTCTGTAATAACACTGCTATGGTATCAGATCTTTAATGTTATTTTTTTGTCACAACACCATTTTGATTTGTGTATTCGTGATGTAAACAACAAACTTCTTTTTATTATAAAGACAATGATTTTCAAGAGTAAATCAGAAAACGTATATTATAACATGTGTTGCAGTGCCCTAAACTGGACCACGGAATATTAAAATGCTTGTTGTATGATGTTTAATGACTATAGCCTGCTCGTCTATCGCATAGAGCTGTGTATTCTGACCCATCCCATAGAGCGGCATTTTCGGACCCATCCCATAGAGTGGCATTTTCTGACCCATCCCATAGAGCGGCATTTTCTGACCCACCCCATAGAGCAGCATTTTCTGACCCATCCCATAGAGCGGCATTTTCTGACCCATCCCATAGAGCGGAATTTTCTGACCCATCCCATAGAGCTGCGTTTTCTGACCCATCCCATAGAGCTGCGTTTTCTGACCCATCCCATAGAGCGGCATTTTCTGACCCATCCCATAGAGCGGAATTTTCTGACCCGTCCCATAGAGCTGCGTTTTCTTATGCAATTAATAGAGCGACATTTTCTGACCCATCCCATAGAGCTGCGTTTTCTTATCCATTCAATGGAGCAGCATTTTCTGACCCATCCCATAGAGCTGCGTTTTCTTTTCCATTCAATGGAGCGGCATTTTCTGTCCCATCCCATAGAGCGGCATTTTCTGACCCATCCCATAGAGCGGCATTTTCTGACCCATCCCATAGAGCGGCATTTTCTGACCCATCCCATAGAGCTGCGTTTTCTTATCCATTCAATAGACCGACATTTCTAACCAATCCAGAAGAGCGGCATTTTCTGACCTATCCCATAGAGCGACATTTGCAACCCATCCCATAGAGTGGCGTTTCCTGACCCATTCCATAGAGCTGCGTTTGATGACACATCATTTGATGACCCCTCCTATAGAAAGGCGTTTATTGACCCATCCCACAGAACTGCGTTTGCTGACCAATTCCATAGAGCTGTGTTAGCTGACCCATCCTATATAGCGGCATTTGCTGACCACTCCCACAGAACTGCGTTTGCTGACCCATTCCATAGAGCTGCGTTGCTGACCAATCCTATAGAACGGCGTTTGCTGACCAATCCTATATAGCGGTGTTATGATGACCCATCTAATAGAGCTGAGTTCAGCACACTAGGTACCGCGGAATTAATATAGAAATTTCGTCAAAAATTGGATGAACAGCTTTATCATTTTATTTAAAGTAATTGATGTGTCACATTCCCTATTCTTAGTCAAAATCAGACAAATCGTCTCTTCTCAAATGAAAATGAAATAATTTTGAAATGGGGTTTAATTGCCTTTGCCGTGCCAAAGTTGATGTCCCACACCGTTAAAAAATAACATTTCTCCTTGTTAAGCCCACTTATTTGGCAATTAGGTAATACCACATTTTTGGCACATTATTATAAAAAGTTAAAATTAAAATTAATTAATAAATAGAACTGGTTCCTCTCGAAAGAAGACACTCCCCCAATTTACTTCAGAATATATTTTAGCTTGTAAGAAAAACCCCCATCGAGGCCAGCACCTTGAAGTCGTATGGGGCTTAGTTCAGCCATCAGGGGCTGGAAACTAAGACTGGTCGGGCTGTGCCACTCGAGCAGGACCATAGTTTGGCCCAAGTAAGCAGAGTGCTGAAGACGGAGGCATCCAGCCAAAAGGCGAACAGATAATCAGGATGCCAAGCACAAAAGACAATGGAAACATGTCTGCATCTATAAACAGTTATGGTGCCTGCCCTGTGGCGGACGTTCAGGCAGGGACGGTGCCGGGCTCTATACGTAAAAAAGGGCCCAACCTCAATTACTAGAAGTCCTTCTCAGATGACCCGGAGAGCCTGGAGGCAAGGGAATAGAGCTGCTTGCCAAACAATCCAACAACCAATAAAAGTAATGCGCTGGAATGCTGAGGGTGTCAATAGTAAAAGAGGTGGATACAGCAAAAAATTGGAACTTGAAAATGTTGTAAGTAAAGAAAAAGTTAATATATGCTGTGTCCAAGAAACACACGTCAGTCAGCAGCGACATAGCCTTCAAAATTAGAGGCTACCTGTCTGACCGAAAGTACAGGCGAAAGGACGGAATTCTGACACTTGTTAAAAACAATATCAGCGCATATCAGCTGGAATTATATATGGAAGGGGCAGAACACCAGATGCTCCACCTAAATACAGACAGTGCAGAATTCCATCTCCTAACTACTACTGCCCAAATGATAAACCATTGGCACTAGACACAATTATAGTCAAAGAGAGACTTATGGTGTATGGTGACTTCAACAGCCACTCTTAGAGATTGGGCTACGATCATATCGACAAGAGAGGTGAGGAACGTGAGAGCTGGCAGGATGAATATAATCTCATCCTTACAAACCAGCCAGCAGACGCACCAACCTTCTACTCGAGAGCATGGCACACCACCTCTTCACCAGACCTGGCATTCCACTCACCAGCTTGGAATGGAGCATCACAAGTGTCGTTGGAAAGCAGCTTGGGAGTAGTGACCACAGACGAGTATTTCTGGAAATCCACAATAAATTTACCAAGGACAGCAGCACGCTCACTAGGAACTATAAGACTGGAAAATGTACCAGCATTTAACCAGTGTTCTAGCTAAGGACATGAACTTGGACAAAGACATCAATAGAGCAGTGAGTGAATTTGATAGATGTATACTACATTCTGCTAGTAAAACCAAACCCAGGGGGGCACGCAAAAACTTCAAACCCTACTGGAATGATGAACTGGAAAAGCTGCAAAATGAGATGGAAACATCTAGACAGCAGATTGAGAACAGACCTAGCCAAGAACATCACAACAAATATCAGCAAACAAAGACTGAAGAAAAGGACCAAACGCCTTTGGAATTACTTGCCTTCATTAAAAAAACTTGTGAATTTATAATTTTAAATTAAAATTTTAGAATTTATTTCTGTCTTTGTATAAAAAGTGGATAAAATCAATGATAATGATTAACTTGTAAAATTTTACTCAGATTTTTTGATTTTTTAAAATCAAAATCTTCTTGGCACCGGGTAGCACTTACCCTAGGTACGCCACTGCTGATAGGTGACTTGGAGGGGGGTGTTGAAAGTTGACAACACCAGCGATATATTTTAAATATCAATTCCATCAATATTTTTAAAATACATTATGTAGATTTCAACATGTAATTAGTGGACATTGCTATTGTATATTCTTCTATCTTGACACTAGACAATATATTATATATTCCAATTTCATTATCAACTCATTTTTATTCGAGGTTTCTCCGCGAGAAGTTAAACATTTATTGCGAGGCCCGTGTTTTATTTTATTTCATTAGAAAAATATTCCTTTTTATCAAAATAAGCAAATGTTGCACATATTTACACACCTAGAGTGATCATGTATTAAGACATGCTTACTTGTTGAACAAAACTCTCGCGCTATTTACACTTTTCTTGTGTATTTTTGTGGATTGACCTTATTTCTGGCTTCAATCGATGATGACACAGAATTTGAGTGTTTCCTGCTGGACACGGGGTTCTTATAATTTGGACCCGCGAACTAGCGACTGTATAATGTGGTCAATGTTGTCTCTGACGTTTTGAAAATATCTCCAGATCGCCCTATAAAAAACCTTAAATAACCTCAGACTATGTAAATCAATATAGATAAGCCGGAGCAGATATTGGTCATTCAACCTTGGCCTAAATAACCCCAGAAGACTTCCGAAAACTCCAAATCTATTTTTTTTAAATCAATCCCAGCTGTGGCAATACTGAATGTGGCTATTGAAAGTGCAGCATGCTTAAAGACGAGTCAGTTATCTTGTATCCGTGTGTAGCAATAAAAATAAATAATAAAAAAACATATTCGTGTTGTCTTAACATGTATCCGTGTCGTAATAAAAACATAATAAATTAAAACTTTATACTTCGACAAACAAACTTTTAATATAAATGTATTATTGTAATGGCTCATTACAGGTCAAACCAAAAAGTATAAATATGCAGTTACACCAACATACTATGTTTTTGCAGAAACTCAGCTAAATTAACTATTAAGTACTGTCAATTATTTTCACTGGAAATTTGAGATCTTAGATAATACAATCATAGTTATGACCAATGACACAAGACTAGTCACTTTAATACCGTGGCCCTGCAGATATCCTAACTGCCGACACACACCGTGTGTATATGAGTTAGTAATAACCTCAGTTGAGTAACAACTTTTAAACCTTCAGCAACCGTATGTCTATATTACATCAGTTGAGTAACAACTTTTAAACTTTCAGCAACCGTATGTCTATATTACATGCTGTGATCCTGAACCGTATCTCCCTGGGGTACATATCCCATTACTAATACATTCACCTTTACTCGTACACTTTAAAATATATGAACACCCTAAATCACAGTCTTTGCCAGTCAGTTTAGGTGGACAAACGTTCGAGCTGACTTCTTCAATACGGAGAACAATCTGTAGAATGCAGTATATAGTCAAGTAAACATTCATTGTAAACGTGCATGGCTTGACAGGAGTATCTTGTTGTGATTACAGGTCGGAATATAATAATTAAAAAAAAACCCTGATGTCTTTAACTTTACGTATCAATACAACGAGGCACAGGAACACCAAAATGACAGGCTATTTCAGATTGGTCACTCATTGAACAGGCAGCTGTATTCGCCATATTTCCCGTTATTCTCTTTCTTCTAGGTGGACAAAAGTTCGAACTGACTTCTTCAATACGGAGAACAATGGATGATAATAGTAATAAAAGACAACCTTTAGTTTCTCCAGTTTCACATGTCAATAAAACGGGATGCAAGAACACCAAAACGACAGGTCATTTCATACTGTTGCACGTTTGAACAAACAACTGCCATCGCCATATTTCTTGTCCTTCCTTCTCTTACGTCATTTCGTTTTTTGTGTGTTCTACGTCATCATTAAATTTGTGCTAGTTAATTCTAACTCTACCAAAACTCTCTAAGACAAATTCAATGCACTATTGTACAGGAATGGGACTGTTACAATATGTGTAGTTTTGTTTAGATCATGGTTGCCATATTAGCCATTTATGTCCAAATTTAATAAAGTGTGTTATTTCTATAGGTCACTAGTGACGACAAGCAAAATTGGAATGGTTGGGAAGATGATTAAATGGATGCACACTTTCCTAACAAACAGAACCATAGCCACCAGCTATGCTGGTACATTTGCACGAAAAAAACACTGAAGGAGTTCAGTTCTTGACTGCCTCAGGACTCCCCTATAAGTTGCACACTTTCCCACATTTCCATTGATGGTCTGGCGAAACATGTTTCGAAAGAATTATTTTGAACTGCTGATAAATATCCCATCCCGGCAAACGCAAAAATCAACAGAGCTCTCCTCACAATTTCAGTACATTGTGTATGAAAATCAAGACATTCTCTACAAAGCAAAAGCATCGTACAATCCAAACATCGTAATCCTGGCTGGACATAGAGATGTAACAGAATATTAAACAGCAAATAGACTTGCAAAAAAGAGGTGCCTCAAAACAATAAAAGCACAGACTTTGTAGTATGGTAAAGACATACAGATTCTCAGAAACAACACCAAAGAATTCTGGCTGAATATATTGGTAAATGGGCTCACTGGTCTAAATTTATTTAGTGAAATAGCACGGTCAAAGGACAATGACAACATAAACAAACTCTGCATGAAAAATCGATCCCTTTTTTTCAGTTTCCAAAAGGACATGCAAGAGTCAATAGCCAGTTAAACCGTATTAAACACCAGCAACTACCCATTTGTAGACTGCTCTCAACCCAGCGAAACAGTGGAACACCTCCTTATTGACTAACCTTACCTTTCAACTTTCATGACAAAACTCTATCAGTCACTAACCAACTAACACTAAGTCTATTTCAAAATACCTGCACGTTTTAAAGAGTGGCATAGTACTGCCAAGATCATGTATTTATATTTTGCTATATTTAGACTTTCGCTAGTAAATTAAAAGCACAACAATGATCGAGTAGCCTAAGGTAATGAAGCTGCACACCGGCTTGGTTAACAATGTTCGTTGGTCTGTGGTGGTATGTCCTCTCAGATAGTTTAAGTGACTACTATAGAAGACCTTCTTGCTGTGGAAAATCAAGACTTCTTAATGACTCATTTGATTATACTTTTTGATTCCGTTGGTCACTTTTATACTTTGATTATACTGATTATACTTTGTGTGACAGCCAATGTAAATCAAGGGGATTGGGGGGGGGGGGTAGAACTACTCAGCAGCATTTGGATATCGACAACAACAACAACAATAGGTCATTGGCCATGAAATTTTGGATTTGGCATTTTTATATTTTTGGCCATGTTTAGTTGTTTTTTTAAATATATATTCTTTCACATCATTTCTTGTTCAATTTAGCTAGAGGTCAATATGATATTGATAATATGACAACAAGGTAGTTAATGAGTTTACCTATATTTTGGAGAGGGGCACACTTTCAACCACCGGACAATAAAGTACAATTAGGTTATATCAGAACGCACTACCATAAAATGTTAGAGGTAAGAAAGACCCATAAATTAGTATTATTTCATGACAATGAGATTCTGCAGTATAAGATATATTGGCCAATGGGAATCCAACCTTATAAAATGACTATATTGACAATCTTCATGATTCACATTGGTGTTCACACAAAGTATAAGCATAGTGAACAATTGAGTGCACGAGAATAATCAAATGAGTCATTACGAAGTCTTGATTTCTCATAGCAAGTAGGTCTTCTATTATAGTCACTTAAACTATATGAGAGAAAATACCACCAGAGATCGACGACGATTGTTAGCCAAGCCGGTGTGCAGCATTGCTATCTTAGATTACTCGATCATTGTGCTTTTCATTGACTAGCAAAAGACTAAAATTATAGCAAAGTATAAATACATAATCAATGAAAAGCAAAGCAATAGTCGGTTTGGACTATGGTAGAGCCGCTGCACACAAAACTGCATAACGAAGACCGTGATAGATAGAAGTTATTTGTTTATAAATTATGTTTCATATAATAGGAAATAGAGGTATAAGATGACAGATGGACTGCTTTTCAACATATTAGGTAGTGTGATTGACAAGGTTGTGCGCTGTCACCCAAACTATTTAATGTATATAATGATATAATAGAGATGCTCACTGGAGACAGTCCTATTTTATACACACAACATGAGGATGAGAACACAATAAGAAGAAGAAGGATGGATCACATCTTGACAACAGGTAGGGTACAGGTGACACTAAAAACGGTTGTCACCTAAACTTGAATAACTGTTGAAATAAATAATCAATTCCTATTATTTTTTCAGATTTATCAAGAAAAATTGATGTTTTAAGAGTCTACCAAATTCGACCTTCGAGATGCCATGGACTACTAAGGAAAAGACATTTATAGTTGAGCATATTTTCGATTGAAGTCAATCCATGCAGCTCAATTACAATTCAAAGAACGGTTCAGATGTCGAGAATTTCCTGTCCACTCAATGATCTACAGATGGGTCAACAAGTTCAGAACCCATGGGACTGTGCATAACCTGAATTGTAAAGACACTAACAGACAATCACACCCTGGACGACCGCAATCATCAAAGACACCACACAACAATGCAGCAGTCAGAGACTCTGTTGTCCGCAGCCCAAGCATGTCTGTGCGACGGCGAAGTCAGGATCTTGGAATCAATCGGTAATCCGTGCGGAGAATTTTGAACGCAGGTCGAATTTGGTAGACTCTTAAAACATCAATTTTTGACATCTGAACCGTTCTTTGAATTGCAATTGAACTGCGGGGATAGACTTCAACCGAAAATATGCCTCAACTATAAATGTCTTTTCCTCAGTAGTCCATGGCATCTCGAAATGTCAAATTTGGTAGACTCTTAAAACATCAATTTTTCTTGATAAATCTGAAAAATAAAAGGAATTGATTATTTATTTCAAAAGTTATTCAAGTTTAGGTGATGACCGTTTTTTGTGTCACCCTATAAAAGATCAAGAGGAGTTGGAGAAGACCAAGAAAGATGTTAAACTGTCTGGTATGTTCTTGTTGCGGCATGAGAGAACATCGGCATCTAAAATTCGTGGAGGGATAAAACACGAAACATAATTCTATGGAGAACATGATAACCAATGTGAAACTGCATAGACTAAGTAAGTAGAATTGACAACAACATGGCCATCGATTTAACGCAATATGTATAGAATACACAAGTGAATTATTGTATTTCTCTCACTAGTCTATGCACATATCACAAGAATATGAACATATGTTGGGTATCATATACATATTGTAAATCTCGATGACGATTTCAACAATTACGCTGACTTGTGCATAGTTCACAAACCATTATTATGCCATGAGTTCAGAAACTAAACAGAACAACCGTCAGTGAATATCGATTACAGTGTGTTTGTCATTGAATACATACACGACAATAAGAACTGACTCAAAGACGCTTTGTTCCATTAATTTTTATAATTCAGTATATCTCGCGCAAGTGATATTTAAAGAAAATAATCAGCTACTGTTAATTATGTACAACCGGATTATTTATGTGGATACATATTTTGATTTAAGTGACAATACCCAAATCATGCATATATTATACGAGTATCATTGTTAAATATAAATGTAACAGCGCCGAGAATATAACTTTTAAATATTATCTATACTATCGAAAATCGTCGTCACATATAAAATGTTATTCTTTGTACAAGTACTAAATATAGGAAGAAACACTTTAAACATAATCATTAGATAATTTGTTCATATTGTTTAGCAATGTTAAAAATGCTGTTCAAAATTGAATTTTTTTAAAGTATAGTATTATTCCGTGAGCTTATTCATTTTAATTATATATACACGGAAAAATTAATATAATATATTTAATCAGCAAAACATTTTGAAAAAGTTTTTCTCAATCAATAGCATTGGTTATAACATTATATTTCTTTAATGGAAATCTGTATAACCCAAGTTTTTAGTAAGGCATCAGTATTCTTATGGGGTCATATTTCCCTTCTAAGTATGACTATTTAAATTACTAACGTGTGTCACACTGAGTGCATCCGCTTTATAAAAATAATTATCCATCGAGCAAATATTTTTCTTTCATGTCTTTTAACGTTAACCATACATATGTTTCTGATTCACATGAAAACACATTCTTTATAAGTGAAGAAGCAATGACAATATATACATGGTCTGTCTACAGCTTATTGTGTCAGATAATAAACATTTTTGGCATTGTCACAAACATTCTCAATATTGTTTGCTTCGTGAAACAAGGTTTCGATGATTCGGTCAACATCAGCCTGTTAGGTATATAATTACTAACAATAGTTTTGTGCGTACGTGCTTCATCTTTTGATTTGTATAACACTAACTTCTTCGTGTTCCTAAGCTGTTATTCCCTAAGGTGTTAGTACGGCTGTGAAACATGGACCCTAAATAAAATAACGGCGAAGAGGATCAGAGCCTTTGAGATGAAAGGCTACAGAAAGATGCTTATAATATCATGGGCGGAAAACAAAAGAAACTCAGATATTATAAACATATTGAAGATGTCAGAGTGTTGGTTACTAAACACAAAAGCTAAATGAAAACACCTGTTTGGTCATATAAAGATACACACATGCTTAGAAAGACAAATAATGAATGGCAGAGTACCTGGTGGAAGAGAATGGGAAGACCAAGATGAAATAGGAAGTTCTTATGGACTGACAACATTAAAGATAACATGAATGCGTCATTGAAAAATGCAAGATAGAGTAGGGTTCAGGGAGTTCATTGAGAAGACAACGTTCTGGAGAAAATGGCACATACATGACAAGGGTGTTGTAGGCCGTAGAAAGGTGTTAGTAAGTCGTAAAAAATAAATAACAACACCATTATCATTAGTTTATCAGACAACTGTCTTTTTTTTTTTACAGATGTAGTAGAACATTCAATGAATATCTCAAGACGATCATGTTTTATTACACCTGCATTTATCTATCTATCTTTCTATACGCTGTGTCCCTTGTTTGCCTTGTAGCGTCAGGGGTGGAAGGGTTCTCTGGAGATGGCCTTCTTGTGCGCTGTTTGTAAGCTTGTTCCTGTGGCTTCTTTGATTTCTGTGATCCATCTTTTACATGGTCTGCCTCTGGCTTTATAACCGTTATGTCTATGTGTCATGGCCATTTGTGGCATGCTATATGTCGGTAGTCTGGAAGCGTGTGAAAACCACTTGATCTGCTGTCTTTTGATGTGTTCCAATACTGGTATTGTTTTGGTTATCTGTCTGATGTTATCGTTTCTAATTCTATCTCTTAATGACACTCCGAGTATTCTTCGTAGACATGTCATTTCTGTTGTCACTATTTTTCTTTTGTCTTGTGCTGTCATTGTCCAGGTTTGGCACTGGTTCTTAATAGTTCTGGTTCTTAATCATTAGTTCTTAATAGGTTAATCTGCTGACATTTGATCTTGTCATAGTAACAATCAATTCTCTGCAGCTTCTCTCTTTGTATGCATCCTCTCCAACCCTCCATCGTTAAGGTGGTTAGTAAAACTGCAAGGTATACTCATCTCATCACATTCCCCAGAAGAACAGTGCTTTATCATAACTATTCATGTATGTTTTTGCATAGACATAGTAAAGTAAAGTAAAGTAACCTATAGCATTTATTAAAGCCTTAGGGGTGTTAGATGTTAGCGATCTCACATTTCAGAGGCTCTGCAAATGAAGGCGGTAGCCATCTCCTCTCTCTCTCGCAGTCTTCACTCCACAGATTAATCAGGTACCCATTTAAGGCTGTGTCACCTGGGAGCCGTTGCGATCTGAAAAACAGTTCCGCCTCAACTGGGGAATGAACCCAGGACCACTCATATGCGAAGCCTGTGCGCTAACCAATGCGCTAACACAGCTCCCTGCATATACATGAAATCGATGAAAGACATTAAATCTTATCACCAGAGTAACTATATGTTGAGGTTCTAAAGGCTGACTAATACTATTAAGACTGCAGTATGAATGCATGTGCATTCGAAATATAAAAACACCAGATACAATTAAAACTCATTTATAGACCATACACATAATACATTGGAGAAAAACAAATAAAATGGTTTAGACACCTTATGATAATTAATCATAACCAACTACCGACAAGAACATAAGAAGATCCGGATAAAAGACCAGAGGAAGACCTAGAAAACTATGGATATATAATATCAAGACAACCCAGAACAAATATGTGTTCAATGCAGCCAAGACGACACATCTGGCTTTGAATAGACAACTAAAACTCCCAGTCACAACCCCTACGCTTAACGACAAGTGTAGATATTCTGAACACCTATCTATCTATACGCTGTGTCCCTTGTTTTCCTTGCGGCGTCAGGGGTGGAAGAGTTCTCTGGAGATGGCCTTCTTGTGTCCTGGGGAAAACGATAAATAACCATAGACGTCGACACATAGAATTGTTTTTCACATCTGAATGCGACAGACGGAAAAGAGCACTCACGGAATCGACAGAAAGATACAAGAGACAAAAGAATAACCACTCAAATAAAGTAATTAGTGACATTTGGAAACAAACAAGACTAAAACAACTGACTTCTGTACAAACACCGTCTACAGCAAGAGCAAGAGAGTGAACTGGAAAATAAATCTGTTGAATATTAATCTGTATATTTGTATACTGCAAAAATAAAAATAAATAATTGAAACGGGGAAATAAAACTGGAAAATATTTCTGTAATACAAAAATATATTTAGTTGTGAATTGTGTAAGGTCACGCATTTATATGTGGACAAGTGTAAAATTTCGTTTCTCCTTGTTTTGACAAAGAATGATTAAATGAAGGATATTTAGAGATGCATTAGTCTAGAGTCTACCCATGACATGATGAAGATAGGGGGCTGCATCAGACGGCTTTCTATTTCTTTTCGCTTTATACCCTTTTGTGCCTTGCAGCGTAAGGGGTAGAAGAGTTATCTGGAGATGCCTTTTCTTGTGTGCTTCATATATGTTTGTTTTCGTTTACTCCTTTATATCTGGAATTCATCTTTTGCATGGTCTGCCCTGGATTTGTAATAATCGTGCCTGTATAGTATTGTTATTTGAGGGAACACTGTCTGGTGGGAGTCTGGAAGCATGTGAAAACCAATAATATGTTGTCTTCTGGTGTAATCCAGGATTGGCATTGTGTTTGTTAGTCTTCTGAGATTTTCATTTTTTATTTTATCTCTTATTGTTACTTCGATGAATCTACGCAGACAAGTCATTTCTGTTGTAAAAAGTTTTCTTTTGGCTTTTCATGTTTATATCCACGTTTGACAGTGGAAGAATAGTGATGGTATGATGATCGTTTTATATAGTGCAGCTTTTGTGTTCACAAATTTGTTTTTAAAAATGTATCTGCCCTAAGATCTGATATGCTTTGTTGCATCAATGTTGGATTGCTTGGGTTTTTTTTCATTTGATGATATGCTTCTAAGATAAGTGAATTTTGTCACCTGTATAAGCTGTCGATGAGAATAGTGGTACTTCTTTCTGTTTTTGCGATTGACATTACCTCAGGTTTTTTTCTGCGTTATCATATGTTTTGTGCAGTCAATTTATATTTTTTTGTATATAAAACCTTTAGATGCTACATGGGATTGGGAAAATTAAAGTATATCGTGAAAGCTGGACAGTTATTGAACAAGAAAGACGGATAAAGTGAGAAGGTGTCGGGCATATTGGCAGTATGTTATTGTAAAACATGGGTATCGTCAATGGCAATAAGACATAATTCTGTGAACAGACATGATAACCTTAGCCGCTCGTAACAGACATGATTATTTATATTTGTGAATATGATTTGCTACTACTATTGTCTATTCACATGTGAATGATTGTTGACAGTATTCACACTTACGGTTAAGCGTAGGGGTGGGAGCTTCAGCTGTCGCTACAAGGTCAGATGTGTCGTTCTGGTTGTATGATTGTTCAATGTTATCTTGATGTTTTCTATCCACTGTTTTCTTGGTCTACCTTTGGCTTTATGTCCGGATATTATTTTTGTTCTTATTATTATTTGGTTTGGGTGCATTCTCATAAAGTGTCTCAACTATTTTACTTGATATCTTTCGATATGTTCAATATATGTTATTAAACAAACTCTTTTCCTAATTTCTTATTTTATTTATTTTGTTACTACATGCACGGAAAATCTACACTACGTCTAAACTGATGTCGATTGTATGGGCGCGTATTTATTAAATTCACAAATATTGAGTTGGCTGTACGTAATGAAATGACTTTTTTTCACTAAGTAATTGGGTTTTATTAAATATGTTGATCTGTTAAGTAGTATACCAAACGATCTTATTGCATGTATAATGCGTCACTAACTGTGTTATGTTTTATCTCCAACAGTACACACTTGAATGATTGTGAGTATATATTTAAATATTGGTATATGCATATATATATATATATATATATATATATATATATATATATATATATATATATATATATATATATATATATATATATATATATATATAATGAATATCTCAATTACAGCTTATGTATTACGTCCCTCTCAACAATGTATCACGCTACCTGCAGCGTATATCAATTATAAGACTAACTCCGTAACTTCAAGCGAAAACCCCAAGAGATATTCCAAGATATTTTTTGTATAAGCAAGACGTCGAGACCGGGATACGTACCCATGAGCCATCGTGTACACAGCGACGTCTTGACTGCTATGTCATGGAGATTCCCATAATGTGCCCAGCTCGTAACCGTAAATGTACCCTAAACATATGGACCTACCTGTCAATAGTATCGCTTAGAGAAGATAAATTTGCAGCCCAAGCGATCATTTTAGACGGTCAATAAAATAAATGTACATAAGCACAGATGTTGCAGCATTATTTACAATATGTAACATTGTGAGCAGCAAATTCATTTCTTAACCACAAGACAGCGTGGATTTACTAAAGTGATTTACCTGTTTATTCCCATTAATACTACTGATATTGTATTTTCTTGCTATATAGGTCTATCAATTTCTGATCTATGCAGTCTAGCAACAATGTTTGGGACATGTATCTGCATAACGCCTGCAGTGATTGCCGCTAATCCAACTTTTGACACAGTTGAAGTGAGTTACCTGACAACAGCAATGCCGCACTTTACCTTCACACGAATTAGCAGTTGTATCACAGCTATGATTACACTGGAGCGATGTTTGTGTATAACTGCTCCTCTTAAGGTTTGTGTATGCTAACATCTTGAAATTAAATATATATGTCAATATATAAACATACATATACAATATACGTATACAATGATGATACAGTTTTGACAGCCGAAAATGATACCTTTACAAGAAATAATGACTATTACTCCTAAAGAAGATAAAAAACAAAGGGCTTCGTATGAATGCCAAAAACAAATGAAGTAATGGTAATATCAATGAATAAATGTCCCCCAGAATACAAGATCAAAGTATATGGAAATCAGCCTGAAGTAAGTCAACATATTCGAATATTTAAGTAAATTATAACATCAGACTATACCATAGCATACAATAGCATACCACGGCAAGCTATGCTACACAGATATAGTGAAGGCAGACCTAGAGGCCGACCACGAAAACGATGGACAACCAAAATAAAAGAGGCGGCAAATTTCTCAATATACTTAACACACACAAGGGCCATCTTCAGAAAACTCTACTATCCCTGATGCTGAAAGGCAGAAACGAGTTATATATAGAATATATAGAATAACATCAGATGGAAGATTTATTGACAGTCAAATGTAGAATTGCCGAGACAAAGGCAACATCTCACAAGATAGACCATCCTTCGTAATATATATTGTTCAACTGCGGTGATAGAGTTCTAATTTATATAGAACCAGTTCTGATGCGTGGAAGTAAATTTTAAACACTAAGCACAATAGTGCAAAAAATATTTTAAGGCAGTAGAGATGTAGTTTTATTGAAGAATGTTAAAATCACCATAGACACAAAAAGACGTAATGAAGATTTCTTTAAGAGGTTAATTCAAAAAGGGAGACATTCCACATTGGTTGAACACATCATGAGTAGAGGAATGAAGAAACACATTTTTACAACATGCAAGTTGAAGAGCAATATGAGTAAGGGAAGACCAAGAGAGAAGATGCGTGACAACATAATAATGTGACATGAGAGAACATCGGGAATGATTGACAAGACAAGAAATACAAGGCTGTGTAAATACAATGCAAACATGATAGCTATAAATACGGCATTGACTATAAGAAAAATAACTCTAAAGAACGTGAGGAAAAAGAAGACCAAAATTATGTTTATTTATGTGACAATGTGTTGTATTTTGTAAGCACTTCCTTTGGCAGTTCACAACTTGCACATAATGAAATATGTAGGTTTGAGATTTTGTTTAAATATGAGAGTTTTCACAATTTTATGTTATCTTTGAATCAATTGTCAAATTTCTAACACTAGGGGCAGATCACTTTTATTTGAAAGACCTTCGCAGATAACTTGGGGTCACTCAAGGATTAGTAGTATTTGTCATTAACGTCACCAAAGTGGTACAGGAACGCAATGTCAGATGTCTTATCTGTAAACTGAAATGGTCATAACTGGACTACGGTTAGGTTATGCCTTTATTTTTTCATGGTATTTAATAGTCTTCAGAATATACATTATAAAGTTATCGTGTAAGTAAAAATATAATTGCATAATGAAGCAAGGATTCTAGATATATACAGATCGATTTGTATATATCTAGATGTTTGTAGATGAATCCGTATTTGTGTTACTCCCCTACTATTGCTTACAGATCTTGGAATGTAACGCCTTCCCAATGATGCGTAATACAATTGACATGGTAATTGAAAATGAGGTTGCAGGATGGTTCTCTAGAGAAACATCTAGATATGAACAAACTGTTACCGATGGGTATCGGAATCCCGACAAGAGATAGCATATTGCAGCTGTTTCCCATTGGATACATTAGAATGATTCGATCCACGAATATAGATCAGTGCGGGTTCATTAGACATTGCAATGTGTACAAAAGAATGACCATTGACTTCTTAATGACTTTGCTGTTGCACCTTGATGTAAGGTAAGTCCCGACTTTATTAACGTGGTTCTTGCTGTCCTTCTTTAAAAAATTGGTTCTTAAATATTGTAGTTGGATATTCACATCCGCAGTCATACACCCTAGACTTCCACAAAGATTACCTATGTCATCAGTATTCTTTATTGATTTGACACACTGTACAAATTAAAGAGGACAAATCACACTGACACAGAACTATGTAATACGCTAGTGAAATAAAAAGATGTGTGCCAATGAGCTATACGGTGGTGAGTTCACCTCACATATCGACTCAGTGATATTCCTGGATTAGTTTAAATCATCTAATGTGGATTCCATTAATAATGGTACATTCTTCAACGCGTCCTTTTGCCAATTTTTGAGTGGAAACCATTGAAAGAACCAGCACTATGGAATGTACTTCTTTTCGTTTTGGATAGGAATGATGATTTATTTTCACTTCTTGGATGGCGTCGTGCAATGTGCGCATGTTGGAAAACGTGCCCATTGTACAAAATGAATATGTGTGCCAGTAGATTTTATAAAATGAAGTAATAATAACTGTCATAATGATTTGCATAGATTGATGCCCTATCTTTGTCGAGTCTGAGTCGCAGTTTCTGATCAGAAGTCAACGGAAAATAAAATTATTATATACTAGATCTTTAGTTTCTTAGACACATGTCTAGTGCTAGGTCTTTCCAGCTCAGTGTGTAGAATATCCCATTCATGATGAGAGTGGCGCATTTGAGTTGGATGTAAGTAGTTTGACTATGGCAGTGACTATTGTCTTGAACTGAATAAGTACACAGACGTCTTCGTCTGGTTGCACACACAGTTACTCAAGGACCATGATTATAAAATAAAAGTGGACTTCCCAGCGGAATCCAGCATAAAAATTAAGCCTTTCCAGATATGTAAGCAATAGTAAGGAGGTGTAACACCAATATCGACTTTATCCACAAACATCTAAATATATACAAATAGATATGTATAAATCTAGAAGTCTTCATTATACAATTCTATTTTTACTTACAATTACCTTTATAATGCATATTCTAAAGATTATTAAATACCAAGAAAACAATAGTAAACCCTAACCGTAGTGCAATTATCACTTCACAGATCAGAACTCAGTTCATGTACTATGAGATGAGGCAGTGTAGAGGTCGAAGCTGGAATGCTTCACGTTCATTATAATATCTGGTCATATGGATGTTCAAGGCAATGAGACATTAGATCGACGCTTATGCGCTGTTAATATGAAGGGCGATAGAGCAATGAATTGGGCTGACATATGCAAACTCTTACTAAAAACATCACGAGCTAATGAAAGAAATCGTGAAAATTTCTTGTTCATGTCCAGAATAAAAGAACTGAGCTTGAAATGCATCTTGATCAGAGATGAACGCTTCTGCGGTCTTAGAAAAACATTCGGAAACTAATACTGTATTGGGACTGTCAGTCGTCGTGTAGTGGTAGACACACTCAAGTGCAGATGAGGGCGCATATGGACGTGTCCAGACTGAAATAAAGCTGAAGTTACGACTACCTTAAAATAATAAAGGCAACTTAAATAGAAAGCACAGAAAACAATAAAGTACTGACCATAGAACACAACAAAACCGTCGATTGGGCCAAACTATGGGAAACAATAGCAACATTCGAGGTACCCCAAAACCGTGGCTATCGGCCATACTTCGGGCCTTCTAGCTGAATTAATTTGCCCCGTTCGATACGTTTTTGATTATTGTTGGGTATTGATTGGTATCTATTTATATACTCGGAGTCGCATGTCATAAATTTCCAACGACAATCAATAGATTTCACGAAAATCGGAAACTAGTTCATATTTATTTAGTTGATAGGTTTCCTATACCGACCATTGGTCAAGGCAAAAGCTAAAGTATCTGTGCAATTGTTTTTAAGCAAATATCCAATGAGTAATTAGAATACGCCTATGGTTCTTATCCCGCATTATGTATGTTCGACAATGAATTCATGAAACTGATTGGAAAACACATAAATAAGGAAACGAAAGACTGATATTTTACCTGTGTTTTATTAAAGTCATCCCAATTGGCATTGCTACAGTGAGTGGTGGATCTAAAAAAAAATACTGAAATTACATTTGAAAGTTGTCTTTAATAATGAACCTTAGATTACTTTGTTTTAGAGCTATGGATGCCATAAACATCCTAAAAGAAGCGCCACTATGTGAGCCATCTTACATGGTCTGCCTCTGGTTTTATAGTCTTTATGTCTATGTGGCATGTTCTGTTGGTAGTTTCCTTATACACTCTTGCGTGCAACAAGGATGTGTTCTATCTCCATCGCTTTCCATTACATATATCGATAGTATATGTAAAATTGCCAACACCAATAAAGAAGACAACCTAAACAACCTCCTGAGCGAATTTCTTTTCGCAGACGATCAAGCACGAATATCAACATCAGAATAACAACTACAACAGCATATACAAATACTTCACATTTATCATGACAATAAGTAATCGTAAAAATCGAAGTTTGTGCTAGTCAAAAAAAGAAGAAATAAACACTAGTGTCATCAATGTCGATCAACTTAAACATGTGAAAGAATTCTCTTAGCTCGGCTGTTACAAGAGAAATGATTTATCTACGAAGAATTCTCGGAATAAGAGACAGAATCAGAAATGAAAACATCAGAATACTAACAAACACAATCCACATCCTGAATTACATCAGACAACAACAGATTAAGTGGTTTCCTCATAATTACAGACCAGGGCCGTAATGTGCTATAATGTAGAGAGGCGAACTCATCAGAAGGCCTCAATCAAAATACATTGTCGGGGCGTATTTCGAAGACTTGCATCATACTGAGAAAATCTACCTCACGGATCTGTTCCGGACTACAATCTGATAGTGCTCCTCAAAAAGCATTTAAATACAGCCGCGATGGATACACAGTCAGGAGCAGACCATGCAAAAGCTGGATTATCGAAATAAAAGTTAATGAAAACAAAGATATACACACAACAGCCACCTCTCCAGATAACTATTCTAGACCGGATACTGAAAAGCATTAAGGGATAAATAGCTGGCAGAGAAGACAGAATATTTCACTAAAGGTTTCTATAATCTCTCGAATAATATCAAATTCATATCCTATCATTCTCGCAGTAATGCAACGATAATGGACCGTTTAGGTTTATACGTTTAAAACTTTAACAATGAGATAATCTTTATGAAAAGAAATTGAAACACCAGAACAAGCTTTATCTGTAATCGTTTCAACACTGGTTTTGAATACCACCTGAATATCTGTTCACGAGATGAGCATTGATCCACATAAACTTGTCTCATCAATTCAAAAGTCTCACTTACATTTTCGACTTCATAACATAATTGAATGATTGCTCTTTGCCCCAAGATGTATATGTAATAATTCATCTATCACTAGTCAAACAATATGACATGTTATTTTTCCTCTGCTAAGAAAAACAGCAAACAGAACAAGAAGAGAGCATGTGAGGAATGAAGAGATTACAAGAACTATTGGAACAATATCTGTGGTCAAATATACTGAAAATTTTCGGCCCCTTGATGAGACTAAATCCTTATTGTCCAACGACAAGGGAACACAACATGAAAACAGAAACAGCGAAACGGAGGAAGACCAAGAAGAATGTGAATAGAAAGAGTTACAGACATTCTGAGACGTAATAATATTACTGCATATCAAGCGACTAAATGTGCCATGGCCCGAAAATTAATCGTCATTCAAAGCAGAGAACAGACATGATAGAAATATTTTTCCTCTGATGGCCGGTAAACGTTGAAATGTGATCCGATCATTGATAAATGTTGCCTGTTTGGGTTGCGTGATTTGATTCATGAATGACGTATTTTGTCTTGATCATTATAACATCAGTCTCTTTCATTTTTCGGATGAAGTACATTTGATATGTACATCAATGTACAGCATTTGTACCTAAATGTGTTCCTTGCTATTCATAACGTTAATCGATCATATATGTACAAGAGACCACAGAGAACGAAAACCTTTAAAGACTAAATAGGCAAATTTCCTTTTCTCGTATGATTAATTAACACCAAAAACTATCAACATCAGAAATGCAACTATAAAAATATAAATATAGTTCATGTAACATGTTCGGACGTTAACATGAAGATAACCGATGAAAATGCCGAGAAGTTATACCAATATCTTAAGAATAAATAAACGCCAATTGTCCCTTATATCATAAAGCAAACATATGAAAGCAAATGCCACAATACCATTGTACAAAATTATTGTAATTTCATTCATATGCTACCAAGGTCAGACGTTGACAGGAACAGTGAAACGCAAATGAAAACACGTTACGACAGAAATGGCGTGTTTATGCAGAATTCTCGACGTAACAGCGAGAGTATCAGGAATATTGTTTTATCAAAGAACCAAAAAAATGTCTTTTTTAGATTCCATAATAAGACACCATTGTATGGTTTACACACTCCACCAAATTACTGTCAGATAACATTCAACAAAAAGCAATAACATATAAACTCATTGTTACAAAGCGAGAGAACGATCATGTAAACAATGAATTGTATAACAAAAACGCCACTTAAGACATACACATATGAAGCGTAAGACAATGACTTGTCCATTTAACTTTACAACGCATGATGTCATAAGACAAATGGATAAAACGTGAAGAAGTCTTTTACAATTGGATCGGTATGCATGAGTTGATCCATATAGAAATAACCAAGTATGCATTATTTCCCCTAGTTTTCTTTACCCCCGTATATGTGAATATAGTTACAGTTCACTACTATCTTATATATATATATAATATTAGTCTCGTATATTTATTTGCATTAGACTGTTGTAGGCATGTTGAACAAATACTCTTCTGTATTTTCTACCAGATCAAAAGTATCATTACTCCAAAACGGACATCGATAATCACTATCGCTATATACATCATCATGTTTGGTGGAGCTTCGCCTGTGTACTTCGTGAATAGGTTGGGCATCACATTTTCGAGACGAAGAAACAAAACTATTGTTGGTCTTGTGTCTACTGCAGATAGGGAAGATCTTGAGAAAATGTATTTTGCTATCAACAACTTTTCAATACCACTGTGTTCATTCGTTATCATTGTATTCTGCACTACCATACTTTCATTTCAACTGCACATCAAATCTAGGTGGAGGCAGTCAACTACAGCAAGTACAATCAGTGACAGAGTGTCACGTCGTAACAACCAGGCATCTAGAATGGTAGTCATGATATCCTCGTTATTCATTATTTCGTTTATTCCGATGTGCATTACCATGCTTGCAGTTGGTTTTCTGCCAGATATGTCAGTGAATGGTAGATACATCAGTATATCAATACTTATAGCTGGAGTTGGTTACATCATGGAGAGCATAAACTCGTCAACGAACATCTATATTTACTACTACATGAGCAGTAAATATAGAAACAGCTTTCACAAATATGTGTTCTGTAGTAGCAAATAGTACTAATTAACTTCAATACGATTTTAGTGACGATACGTATAGACAATTTATTGAATACTATAATAAGTTATGATTACCACAAACGTTTATTTAAAGTGAGAAATATTTGTTTCTTTCGTCGACCCTATACTCTCTTCCTAATTCAACCGTATTTAATTGATAAGATAAAACACAACTAATGCACCAGAATGCAGAAGACCCGTTTAAAGGACGAACTTAACGCATCAATGATCACTTCAATTTAGTATACGAGAATGACACAGTATATGATAGAGAATCGTTGCAGACTTATTATTGGTTCGACTGTCGCAAATACCTTCAGGCCAACTACTTCTCACAACTACAGTGCACTAGAGAAAGCAGGGAGCGACCAAACTTTTCGCAGATTATTGTCATATATGTTCAGATTAAAAATGTGATACAAAATACTAAATATCTGGATTAAAACATAATTCGCCGATATGTCGCATAAGTCGCAGCGGGCACATTACATATACCGTCATCACTATCCAAGTTCAGCTCAAATGGTTTTCTTTAGTTCCGAAGTATGAACAACAATTATTGAGTATGTTGCATCCATGACAGATCTTCTATATCTAAAAATATAAACTCACATTTGCAGTGTATATCCTTGATTTATATAAAAGTTGTGAAAACAAAGGCATGTCATAAACATGTTTCACTTATCACACGCAAATGAATAATATAATATTCAATTGGTAAGAAGTATCGAGGATTTATTATTAAAGTGCAGCATACCCAGGAGATTGCATCTTTCTGCTTAATTTAATGCCTTTTTAATGAGCCTTCTACTCGGAGTGGGTATATGTTGTTAGACGAGCTGGTATTTTGTCTGAGTCACCCACTGTGAATCTTTCCTCAAACGAAGCGCATCGCTGCCGTCAAACTATTCCTTGTGTAGTAATACCATTCCATTACCACCCTCTGTGTCCCTAGGTAGCATACCTAGTTTCTTCTGTGTGATGCTTGTTGGGTGACGGCGATAGTAGAATTAGTATTGCCATGAACTGTCTATGTTTTAATTATTTCATTCACTACTGCGTGTTTTCCTGTTAAGGAGTGCAGGGAGGCTGTTACGGCTGTGGAAATAAAGGACGCTGTGCCAAAGCTGTCGCCGCGTCGTGTACAGGAAGAATTTTTTTAAAGGATAAAAATCCTTTCCCCTATGACAGGTGGGGGGTGTGGTATGTCTTCTTCTTCTTCTTCTTCTTCTTTCGTTCACTTGAAACATGTCTATATCTGCAATTCTGTCTCCTTAATAAAACTCACTGTCTTTTGTAGTTCATACAGTGTCCCATAGAGCTTTGATTCCAGTGTTGTTTCCTCTGGCCAATATGTCTGCCTCAGCGTTTCATGCTCAGAACACTCTTGAAGTATATGTTTGGCACTCTGTACTGCCTGTCCACATGTACACATGGCCGTGTTGCCAATCTTGAACTTTGTATACATGTGACTGCGGAGTCGGTTGTGTCCTGTTCTGAGACGTAGAATTATAACTTGTTCTGATCTGTTCATAATGTGATAGTCATCTTGTGTTGGTGTTTGTGGCTTTCTTATTGACTTGATCATCTGTTTTTCTGATGGTAGGTGATTGGTATATCTGGTTGATCTTCGGCAGCACCTTCCTTAGCCAGTTGGTCTGCTTTTTCATTTCCTGGTATTCCACAGTGAGAGGGTATCCACTGCATGGTTACCCTATACTGGTAAGACAATTCGCTAAGTAGTTTTTTTAAGTCTGTTAGTTTTCCAGACTGGAGAGCTTGAAGCACTGACCTTGCATCTGTCAGGAATACCACAGGCTGTAGGTCAGAGTTGGAGTTCAGCAGTTTTTTAGCTGCCACAGTAATTGCCTGGATTTCTGCATCATAATTATTGCAGAATTTTCCTGTCGGTGTTCTGATTGTATCTCTAGGCTTGTGTGGATATTCTATATATACACCTGCACCCCCATTCCTCACAGCATTCTGTGCTGACCCATCTGTGTATACTCTGACCCATATATCTTGTGGATATTCCTCGTCCAGGAAACTGAGGGTGACTGTCCTCCGCTGCACACTGTTCTGTTCGTCCTCGCTTAGTATTCCTTTCACATGGGTCTGAATGTATATTGGCATTCCATGCCTTTCACTCCATGGGGTTTGTTCTGGTACAGACCTTAAGGGGCTGTCAACTTCAGGTAGGTCTGTAAGTTGTCTACGGAGTCGTTTAGCTTGATGGATAAAGCTGCTTCTTTTCAGTCGCCCCATTGCTAGGTTTTGGAATCTTTCCTTCATTGGATGACTTGGCATACACTGAAACTTTTCCGCTTGAATTAGTACTTTTGTGTCTCTGCGTTCGCCAAGTGTTTGCATTCTTCCCATTTTCTGCATCTCTGCTATGGGTGTTGATTTCATTGCTCCCAACATTATTCTAAGTGCCTGGTTTTGCACTTTATCTAGATCTTGTAATGTGGTGTTTGATGCAGGACACCACGCAGCTGAACCATATTCCAGGTGTGGTCTTATGCCTTGCTGGTAAACTTTACTGAGTATATTCCCACTGGCACCCCATGTGGTTCCACTTAGTTTTCTCAGGATAGCTAACTTCCTCCTGGCTTTTGTTGTTGCTTTGTTTATGTGCTGCTTCCATGTCAGCTTATCATCAAAAGTAACTCCGAGGTATGTTGGTTGTTTGACTTCTTTCAAGAGCTCTCCGTCTATCTTGATATGACCGGCTTTTTGTTTTGGTGAGAGGGTAAAGAGTGTAGTGCTGCACGTATCTGTGTTAATGCTGACACACCATCTATTTGCCCATAAGGTTAGGGCATCGATAGCTCTTTGTATTTGTTTAGTGGCCACTGTCACATGTTCTTCAGTGCAGCAGATCACCAGGTCGTCAGCATACATTGCCACTTTGATCCCGTGTGGTAGTTCAGCAACTAGGTCATTGATGTAAACCAAGAAAAGTGTGGGTGACAGGACTCCTCCTTGGGGGACTCCATGACGCAGTAGGACTTTCTTGCTTTTGCAACCATCTAATTGTACCCTGGCTCTTCTATTATGCAGGTATGCTTTTACCCATTTGTACATTCTTGAGCTAACCCTGCAATTTTGCAATTTCTTTAGGAGCCCTTCTTTCCAGACCTTATCAAATGCTTTCCTGAGGTCTATCCATGCTGCTAGTACCAGTTTCTTCTCTTGGAAGGCATCTTCAATCTCTTGGGACAGGTAAGTTGCCTGATCTTCAGTAGAGTAGCACTGTCTGAAACCTGCTTGCTGTGATACCAGAAGGTTTTCACTTTCAAGGTACCACTGCATCCTAAGATTGATAATGCGTTCCATTGTTTTGCATAGACAGCTTGTGAGGCTGATGGGCCTGTAGTTGGAGACTGTGTTGCCATCTTTTCCTGATTTGAGGAGAGGTATCATTATTGCTTCTCTCCATGCCTGTGGTACATTACCTGTGGACCAGCTTGTGTTAAAGATTTGCAGCAGCTTTGCTCTTGCTGCAATTCCCAGGTTTCTAATCATTTCATTGGACACTCCATCAGCTCCAGGGGACTTTTTCATTTTCAATTTGGATATTGCATGCTCCAGTTCTCTCATTGTGATTGGTGCCTCCATGACTTCAGGTATAGGTTCGTCTTGTCCAATGTTTTGCTGGTTCGCTCGAACCTCCTGTTGTTTGTCTGGGCTGACTTTGACGTTATTGTCTTCTGCAAAGGAATCTGCAAAGTAATCAGCTGCATGTTTACCTGTTAAAATGTTTTTATCTTCCAAGTTTCCATAATTTCCTAGTATCTCTTTCTAGGTTCAGCGACTCTGTTTTTTCTTTCCAGCTGTTCCGTCTGGCTTGTAACTTGGCTCTTTGAAATTTAGCCTTTGTTTGCTGATATTTGTTGTGATGTTCTTGGCTAGGTCTGTTCTCAGCCTGATTTCTAGATGTTTCCATCTCATTGTGCAGCTTTTCCAGTTCATCATTCCAGTAGGGTTTGTAGTTTTTGCGTGCCCCCCTGGGTATGGTTTTACTAGCAGCATGTAGTATACATCTATTAAATTCACTCACTGCTCTATTGATGTCTTTGTCCAAGTTCATGTCCTTAGCTAGAACACTGGTTAAATGCTGGTACATTTTCCAGTCTGCCCTCTTATAGTTCCACCTAGTGAGCGTGCTGCTGTCCTTGGTATATTCATTGTGAATTTCCAGAAATACTGGTCTGTGGTCACTACCCCCAAGCTGCTTTCCAACGACACGTGTGATGTTCCATTCCAGGCCTGGTGAGTAGAATGCCAGGTCTGGTGTAGAGGTGGTGTGCCATGCTCTCGAGTAGAAGGTTGGTGAGTCAGCTGGCTGGTTAATAAGAATGAGATTATTTTCATCCTGCCAGCTCTCAAGTTCCTCACCTCTCTTATCGATATGATCGTAGCCCCAGCTCTGAGAGTGGCTGTTGAAGTCACCACACACCATAAGCCTTTCTTTATCTGGAATTGTGTCTAGTGCCAATGGTTTATCATTTGGGCAGTAGTAGTTCAGGAGATGGAATTCTGCACTGTCTGTATTTAGGTGGAGCATCTGGTATTCTGCCCCGTCCATGTATACTTCCAGCTGACATGCGCTGATATTGTTTTTAACTAGTGTCAGAATTCCACCCTTTCGCCTGTCTTTTCGGTCAGATCGGTAGCACTGGTAGCCTCTGATCTTGAAGGCTATGTCGCTGCTGAGGTGTGTTTCTTGGATACAGCAAATATTAACTTGTTCTTCACTGAGGACATTTTCAAGTTCCAATTTTTTGCTGTATCCATCTCTTTTACTGTTGACACCCTCAGCATTCCAGTGCATTATTTTTATTGGTCGTTTGTTTGTTTGGCCAGTAGCTCTATTCCCTTGCCTCCTGGCTCCTCGGGGCAATTGAGAAGGACTTCCAGTAACTGAGGTTGGGCCCTTTCGAGGTATAGGGCCCGGCACCGTCCCTGCCTGAACGTCCGCCACAGGGCAGGCACCATAACATTTATTAGATGCAGACATGTTTCCATTGTGTTTTATGCGTGGCAACCTGATTATCTGTGCGCCTTTTGGCTGGTTGCCTCCGTCTTCAGCACTCTGCTTACTTGGGCCGGACTATGGTCCTGCTCGAGTGGGAGTGCCCGACCAGTCTTAGTTTCCAGCCTCTGATGGCTGAACTAAGCCCCATCACCACTTCAAGGTTCTGGCCTCGATGGGGGGTGTGGTATGTAATGAAGAATAACTTGTACGTTTGATCCAATGCACTCCTTCTTATGACATTGATGACTGAACTGCTACTAAAACATACTCCAACGTGGAAACCATCACATATGTATTATATACATATATATGTAACTTTATTACAGATTGATCAGTCCACAACATCTACACTCTGAGTACAACATCAAGCAATATAATCATCACGTTCAATAATCAATATAAACTTCAATTCCGCAAGAAAATCTTGAATCTTCAAATTCAGTGAGATAATCCTTTGTTCAGCAAACAATATAAACTCCAATTCCGCAAGACAATCTTGATTCCTCAAATTCAGCAAGATAATCTTTTGGTTAATGTAAGACAATCTTTCAGTTCAGCAGCGAAATCTTCCAGTTCTTCCTTAACCTGTGGACCTTTTGGGTTTCAAAATCTTGTCCACCTAATTGTAATACACTTCTCGACAGCAGAACAATGTCTAGTGTTTCTCCGGGGAAACTTCTAGACTCTCGCTACGACGGTCTAAGCTAACTGTGGACTCTCCAGTGAGCAAGTCCTACGTTCTCGACTTCTGACGTCTCGAAGTAGACTAGCCTCCGTCGTGCAGTGGGCCCCCTTTCACTGCTGGGATCAGCAACCCCAGACCACATAGCTCTCCGAAAACTCAAGAGGAACCACTGAAAACTAGAGAACACCCCTTTTTCTAGCTCAACAACGTCCCTCCCACGTTGTGTGTGTCGAAGCACTTCATTGATCTTTTCGAGATATCCTTCTCACACAAGCCTACAACTATTTTGTCGTGTGTCAATCTTACTCCTAAGACGTCCCCTTTTCTACGTTAAACTCCTATCAGAGGGTTTCCCCAAAATGATCCTAATTCCATTTCACGAAACGACTAGCAACAACTAATTTTCATTTTAATTAATCCTTTCACCTTTATATTCTGGCGTCTTGTATTTCAACATTCCTGCAAACTCCGCCATCCGAATAGAGTAGCTAATAGGTTCTCAGTCGTGTTAGATTATGCGTTCCCATCGGTAAGTAGAATCTGCATTTAACTTTCTCCTTCTAGTGTGTCCCGGGTCTGTCAGTTCCCTTGATTGAATTCCTGATGTATGTAAAAATGTACTGTCGGAAACTTTGCTTAAGCCTCTGAATCTTTTGTTTCAACTCTCCAGCTCGTCCAGGCGTCTCCATGTTTTAATGAACTCCGGGCAATCCATATGTATTGCTCTTAAAATGACCTGTCATTTTCTCGATGACACCCTAAAATGTATGTGAAACTCTCTACTCCCATGTTTCGCTACACTTCAAGAGAGGTAGGGAATTCCGTAATGAGATCCTGATTCAATTAACTCCTACTTCCGGTACTTTTTCAGTCCACAGGAGAGTAGTGTGACAAAGGGTAGGTTTCTTCTAGAGCAGGAGCGTCGTTTTTATAGAAGGGGGTAGAGGATAGAAGTCCCCTATATAATACTATAACATCCCAACCGCGAATTGAACCCGAGACCTCATGAATCTGAGGTCGGCGTTCTAGCCGTAGGGCCACTCGCTTCACTTTTTAATTCTTTGCCATTGCGTATATTACTCAAATGCGTAGGTAGATTGCGCCTATCTCGGAGGAAAAGCTTATAAGAAATCTTGATTTATATAAAAGTTGTGAAAACAAACACATGTTATAAACATGTTTCTCTTATCACACGCAAATGAATAATATAATGTATAAGTATCGAGGATTTATAATTAAAGAAAACTATAGCGCAGCAAACGATTTGTGTAAATAATATCGTGTAAGAAAGATATTATTTTTTCCTGTGTCCTTGGGTACTGAACAAAATTCTCTCTGTATGAGCCGTGTTGGGCAACGGTGACAGTTAGACTAGGCGTGAAAGTCCTCAAAGACAAGGACGTTATCTCCGTCTACGTTTCCCACATCGACCAGAGTACTATACTCAACACTCTTACTGTCAGATATTTGAACAATGTGCTTCCTGACATTTGTTCGACCCTTTTCCTTTGTGAAATGAGGAGCTGTATTAAAAGGTTGTTGTTGTTGTTTTTTTACCCATAACCAGGAGTGCATGTTCAAATTGACGTATACAGTGGTGAATCGACTAATACTTTGAATGGGAACAATTGTGGTGGAACGTGTTGGCCTCTGTGTATTCTCGATCATAAACAACCCATTTAGTGTTGGACGGTTGTAACTCCAACTATGAGTTTCTCATACACGACGCAGCGCTGTATCGCGTGCTGCCTTCTCCAGATTCCGTGTGTACTCTAAAATAAAGTGCTACCATATCGTACTGACTGACATCTACCAATGTCAGGACGTCAAAATTGGTTCCCCTCCAATGCATCTGCATTTCGGTTGACCGAAATGGGGCATCTTATATCACTGTGTGTCGACAATGGACAAAGAGGGGCTTAGCTGGATGCGTTAACGTAGAGGTTTAAGAGATATCGCCTTTCTTTTTGCAGTCAATTCTCACTCTATCTACAACCTCCAAAATCACGGACATTGTCCCTAAACGTGTTGGCCATGAATACATCACAAGCTGCTGTATTTCTGTTTCCAGGATGAGTCGGAGGAGATACGTTTAGTATACGTTTGGTTAACCATGGATTCGCACGAGTGAAATACATAACCTTACCGAATCCCTAATAAAAGATGCGATTTTAGTCAGGACTTCCAATGTGTATGTTTCCAAGCCACATGAATATCGAAAGAAACACAAGCATCAACAGGTATGCACAGGTATGTATGTTCCTCCAGAAACACACAAATGTTAACATGTGCCAGATGATACGGGTACTACAAGGGTCAATTAGATCTACTTGTAAACATGAATAACACATAAACAATAAACAAGGTTGCTTCAGATGTGACATGGGCAAATTAATACTCGTCGAGGATTTGTTATTACAGCTGACGGAAAAAGTGTTGACTCAAATTTCTTCTTCTTCTTCTGCGTTCGCTCTCAAATAACCACAACGAATATTTCGTGTGATTTCCGCCAGGGAGCGTGAAGTACGTTGTGCTGCAAGTTCCACAGTAGAACTGTGATTATTTGCACCCATGTTGGCCACTTGTGGTCAGGACGTCCGAGGGCCAGTACATCCGTTTTCGTCATTCCTTTATTTCGGGTTTGGTCCCTAGTCCGTGACAGCCTGTCTATCTGTCGCCGGGCACGCTGGTGTGTAGTTCCTCTTCGCCAAGACGCTTGTCGAGCTCGTCTATCTGGCACGAGGTGCTCAACCGTCCATGAATCCATCTCGTGTAATTGGACAAACTCTGCCTGTGTCCATCGGGTACTGAACCGTTTCTCATCCGCGAGCCTGGTTCCGTGTGAGGAAGTACTAGCCAGAAGAGTTGGATACTGGCTCGTTCGCCCTCCTACCCGAGGCGTCATTTATAGACCTCGTGAACCCCTCGCACAAGTTTGAGTCTCACACCACGCGTTTGAGAGCAAGGCGTTCTCGAGCTGAGCGACCTTGTCCCAAAAGCGCCTGAGCCCATCAGGTACTGCACCCTTTCTCTCTGCAAGTGTATTTCCGGTATAGGAAAGCTTTACAGTAGAGTTGGGCCAGGAATGCCATCTTTGTCCTTTTCTTGCCTAAGCCCATCGGGTTCGGAACCCTTTCTCTTTGCGAGCATATTTCCGGTATAGGAAGGCTCGACATTAGAGTTGGTTTAGGTCTTCTTGCTTTTCCGAAAGCCCACGATTGGGTCTGGATCTCTGCCTATAAGGATCCCAGTTAACTAGAAGCTCGTCTCGAGCTAACAGAGCTTATTGTTACCGTTTCCTAGGAACTTTTCACTTTTCATTTGCAGTTCGCGCTGCCCTCTGTCGCTGTTCTGCCCTTTCATTATGTCATTGTATTCATTATGACATATATTTGTTTCTTTCCATGCATTCACCTTTACGTGCCTTTTACATTGGCCGCCCCTCCAATGTTCTAACTGGACTAACAGGCGTCACTGTATGTCGACAGTGTCGCTATATGTGGTATTGTCTGTCTCTTTTGCAGTCATATCTCTTTCCATCTGCTACCTCCACATTCTCGGACACGATCCCCAAATGATTTGGCCAGAATCAGCTCGAGCTGCTGTTTTCTGTTTCCAGGGTGCACCGCGAGGAGGTACATTTGGGATCTTGGTTATCTGCTAGCCCTGGGTCCGCCTAGAGCAATGCGTTCCCTTTGCACCCCCTCAAATTTCTAAGCGACTAGGACCCACCTGAGAGGACGTTGTTCAAATCTTGTTTGCTACATTATGATGTTTCTTCTCATATGCATAAGAGTGTAAGCTGTTTATATAATAGTGATAATTAGGCTCTTGTTTATATCAGCAACATAAGCACACAAAAGAACCGCAAATACGCCCTCGGTAAAACGGGGAGGGACTTTACCTTTAAAAACATGTCTTCGCGCATCTTCCTGTGTAATTCTTTCCTGTTCTTGAGAACGTTGATGATATTTCTGCAGGAAATCGTCAATAGATGGAGGATATTGACACATATAAACACACTCACACAAACACACTGATATCTATATATATATGTTGTCCAGTTCCGCGAAGATAATACGTAATAAGAAGTCAAGAAAAATAATAAGATACATGACACCCAATGGTATGCAGTAACATACGATAAACTACATTCTAATAACAAGCGACAGCTAGGGTAATGTACTGTTGTTACTGTTTAACTAATAACTAACAATTAATAACACTAATGTAACAAAAAGATAACAGACAACAAAGGAGCAAGCATTTTTTTCTACGTCGGGGTCCAACAGGTACCTCTATCACGAAACATACACAAAAGATATAAACACACACAATATTAGAGTAAAATACAGACATGTTTTCACCATCTTCATCTCGCTGTATTAGAAACTGCAACAAATAGACAAATTTGCGTTCATGTTTAGTGAATGACAATTTCTATGTACGCCAGAATGTACGTACAATTCATAGATCATCATCAGGTGACATATTATTTCCAGAATGTAGTTTTCATTATGGATCTCTTGAATTTTCCGCGGTCTTGAGCAAATTGTCCCACATCTTTTAGTTATATGCATATAAATAACCCACATATCGGAGGATGACCGACAAAAAGGAAGTGCCGCAGTAACCATACAAATAGAGGTAAATGCAAATAAAGAAAATAGGTTACTATATCAATATAACATAATAAAATATAGAAAATAACAATAAATAAAAGGAACAAATACAATAGTCAACGTGTCGGTCCAATTGGGACCTTTAAAGACAACAAAAACAGTTAAGAACTAAACACCATAACGAATATAAACAAAATGGATTTCTCCCACCAAGAAATCAACCAATTTGTTGATTCTTGACAACTCACATTCTAACACTATATTTTATATTTGGTACACGTTAAATGCTCGTGCAGTGTGCATTTATAGTTAACCCCTAGTGGCATATGCACATTAGTATATATGCATATACATATTCACTATTTGATCAATAGAAAAATTCATAGCTGCGCTACTGATCTCAAATGTAATTTAGATTTATCTAACTACAATTTAAACATTACAATGATAATTAGTAAAGCAGAATAGTGAAATGACAATATTCTAATATTAAAAGATTTTATTAAATAAAATTTTACTCTTGTGACCGTTTTCAGCATATTCCTTAGCCCAACCTACATATCAGACAGCGGAATTGTATAATTATCATACATTAGGCTGGTAAATATATTTCATAGATAATGTGTTCGCAATTCGCTATATAACGAGCGTTTGTTTGTTCCGTTAACTATATTTTATATTTAAATATATGAATGTCAATATGACATGTATAATCTACAAATGGGCTAATATTCTAGATATTTTGTTTTACTGATAGTTTTACGATCATTGGGAATTGCTTATTTTATTAAGACTATAGGATTTGTGTTGAGTAAACTTAACTGTATATGATTTATAAAACTATGCAGTGGTCTTCGGTTAGTTTCTGAATTAAATAAAAACTGTAGAATAAAATTAAAATTGGCAATACTCTATTTTTCCGGTTAAGGTGTTGCAGAGAGGTTTTGAGAGTCCTGTGTTATAAGGGCCGCATGCCCTTGCCACGTCATGTCCATAGTGTGCTTATTTTAATTTACAGTCGGACATTAAAAAAAACCAAGTGCTTACTGGGGATCGAATAATGGACCTCACGAATGTGAGAAAAAAATATAGTCATGCGCCACACTCATATTTACCATTTATTAAATCAAATTAAAGCAGAAATATTAATTTCGTTGTCTTCATTTCGTTTTTAAATGTAGATGAATATCTTACTCTCTTTAGAATAAAAATGTAACAATTATGCCGTTAATTTTGTTACTAACTCTCAGAATATAAGATAATGCACATAACTTGTGTGTACTTCTACGTATCAAAGAACTGTACATTTATATATTCCCTTGAAAACAATAGCATTTCTCATGAAACACATATTTATCATTCAGTCATATTTCTGTTGTACACAATGACTTCCACCAACAATAATGAGCAATTGCTACTTATTTTCCTATGGATTTTCTATGGGGTAGTTTGTCAGATAATCAACATTTTTGGCATCATAACGAACATTATAAACATCATCTGCTTTGTGAATCAAGGTTTCAAAGACTCGGTAAATATCAGTCTTTTAGGTATGTATGTGCCATAGCTACAAAGACACAATTATCGTCTTTGTCAAAATACACGCTTTATATATAAAATAATTCACCTGTTTGACAAACGGAGCCTGGACTTCAAACTAATTCAGGGTGCAAAGAATAGAAGCACTGTCCCCTTTCCATGCATGTCGTAGGAGGGAACTAATTAAAGTTTGGAAATAAGCTGGCAATCTGTCACCTGTTTAAAAAAGTAATCATTATCACATTTTGTCTCAATTTCTTACTTGTGCATTCCATCAAATAATCCAATGAATATAAAACTATTCAAGCCAGCTGACATTGCAATTGTATCGTTTTGTGGCAGACTCCTAGCTGTAGGAAAATGTTAAATATGCAATCACTGCCGATAGGTCAAACAATCTTACAGAAGGATGATGAGATAGTTGACCCACAAATGTGTAATTTACCCTAGACAGGACGTAACAATAATAGGAAAGGAAACTGGTGCACTGGAATGCCTCCCTTCGGGGACTAAATATGCATTCATAAACATCTGATTCACAACCATCGCTTACAAACTGAAAATCTGTGCTTTTGCCAGAAAGGTTGTCAAGAGCTACCTGCTTACAGCTAAGGGTATTTTTTATCATCATCAGATAAAATGATCGTTCTTATTAGAATTATAAAAATAAATGATTTACTTCAAATAAATTATTAAATCAGAATATTCTTTGAGACAAATGTAGACACAGTTTTAAATTTGTTTACAAATTTATCTACCAGAGGTAATATCTGGCGTGCCTATGTCGAAATAAAAGAATTTGTGTTATTGGGAATGCTTTCAAGAATATGTGACCGTTAAGAATAGAAGACTTGTTGACTAATGGAGAATTGATGACGTATATAACCTTCTGCCATATCATCGACGATCATCCTTACTCATAAATAATAAGGATGTGTATGTAGTTACATAACACCATACTTTATTAGATAAGCAAATATTGCTTCTAAAGGTTCATCATACGAACGTAATGGTTTCATTGAAAAATAAATTTGCGTAATGAACGAGATCAGAAGCCACATTAGTTGTAGCAGCACCAAGCTGTAGCACATTAGATAGTTCCTTTCGTATCACAGGTTCATTCGGCAGAGGTTTGTATTCTACATGCTGTGCGATCCGCTGTATGCAATTTTAACTATTGTATTGATTTGCAGCCCATTGTTTATGGTTCTTTAAGTATGGTGGTATTAGTGTAGTTTTAGGTCTTCCTCGTTTTATTTTCCATCCGGAGTCCACATGAGTGCTTGTTGGTTCAATCTATTTTCATCTAGTAGTACGTTCCAGGAGTACTATTATGAATGTCTATCATCATACAATATAGCTCTCATATTAGAACCAGAGAAGCTATATTGAGTATCCGACTAGTGATTGATAAATATTTAGAAGTCCAAAAAAGAATTTCAAAAAAGTTTCATAGACTAAAGCAAGGCTTTTGACAGAGTCCAACATGAAAAATTAATCAAATGTCTTCAAGAAATAGGCATAGATGGAAAAGACATCAGATTGATTAGAAATATATATTTTGAACAAACTGCATCAATAAGGTGTAAAAAAACAACTGCTCATCATACATAGAAATAAAAAGAGGGGTAAGACAAGGATGCATTTTATCACCAAGCCTATTTAATATCTACACATAGAATATCTTTAAAAATATAGAAGAAATGCAGGACTCAAGATCAATGGGAAAATAATAAACAACCTTAGATATGCAGATGACACTGTTCTTTTAGCCGAAAGTGAATATGAACTACAAAGACTAATAAATCAAGTAAATAAATCAAGTATTGAATATGGACTGGATATAAATATCCAAAATACAAAAACCATGATAATAAGCAAAGACACAGAAGAACAAGAGCTAAACTCATAAATGGAGAGAAATTACAACAAGTAAAACAGTATCAATATCTTGGACACTTTATCAAGACACAAACAAGAACGAAATACATACACAAAAACATATTAAAATACAGAGAGATGGTTTCATCTACATCACACTGTATTATAAACGGTAACTACCTGGCAATTTCAGAGTGGCATTTGGGTCACTTTGATCCTATACGGGATTAGAAAGACACCTCTTCCTCAAAACTCCCTTAGTTGCTTCTTACGACTTATTTGGCAGTCAAAAGTGTATTATTTCTTTCTCCTCTTTCAGGTCCCGACAAGAAACGGGCGAGTTAACGATATGATGTCGTCATCTCCAGATCAAAGTATCCTGGCCGTGCAACACGTAATCGATGCCTTCAACAAATCTATTTTACAATGGTTTCAATTATTAATTATTATTTTCTTCAATTATTATCAGACACGCCGATTTCTTTAGTAGAAACTGAAGAAGGTGAGCCCCGGTTAAGCTCAATGACACAATAACCTATCTAAGCATAATAAAATGGCATTCATTACGTGTTGTTATTACACAATAAGGAACATTATGATCATTTGTTACACCAAAGAAAACATCTTCCGTGTTCATTCTCAGACGTATACTTGTAATCAGGATATAGTTCAAATAATGAATTCATTTTGACAGCATTGCTGAGATTTTTTAACCCTTTCGCCTGACAAATCCGAATTCAAAATTACTTTTGGAACACTTTGTTCCATGATATGAATCTATCAACATAATCCCAAAATAAAAGTATTATTTGCCTCATAAAAGTGGCAACATATTGTTGATACTCTTTGCGCACTCCTAAGACAAGGACAATTTGGTGTAACTTTTCTCATCTTGGTTTTAATGTAAATATACACAATAACACGATCATAATTAAACAATTTACTAGCATATAATATTTTACTGTCCAGGTTTGTCAGTTTCTGATCTTGGAAGTCTTACAACAATGGTCTGGACTTGCATATGTTTAACTCCCGCAGTCAGTGTTGCTGATTTACCTTTCGACCCTGTGGAAATAGGGTATTTAACATCAGGGATGGCACATTTTGCATTCACCAGAGTCAGCAGTTGTCTTACAGCCATGATTGTACTGGAGAGATGTCTTTGCATTACTGCTCCTTTAAAGGTGAGAGTACTAGTATGTATAGGGGAGCTCGGTAGCCTAGTTGATAGTGAGCTTGATTGGTATCACCGGATTACAGCATGCCAGGCTCGAAACCACGTCCCGACATTAAAAAAACCGGGTTGTGATTTCTCGTTTGACACAACCACTTCTCCAGTTGACTCAGCTGTAAATGAATACCTGGCGCATGAGTTAGGGAAGGTAAAGACAGCAAGGAAGAGAACTGGCGACCCTACCATATAGTTGCTGCTGTAGTTGCTATATATATATATATATATATATATATTGTATTATAAATATTTATATAATTATTATATATTAGATTATATATATGGTTATATCTAGATGTCTCTGGATACAGACGACATTGGTGTTCAGTTCCCTATTATTGCTTACAGATCTGAGAAGTGCCTCTGTTGTAAGCTATTTCTGTTAATAGTGATAAATATTCTTATGTATGGATGAGATAGCTATACAATAAATGCAGAAACGTAAAAAAAATATTCAATAGTTCAAATATAAGTACTACAGAAGTCTGTCAAAAATCAGTTATGTCGAATATGAGAAACATGACGGCACATAAATGAACTCCCATGATATCAAGAACTACTTGTGTGCATGTTGAATCGACTTAAATGTGATTGTTTTGAAAATGAAACGTAACACAACTCACTTTTCTACAACTATTTTGCAAGGAACAACTGAAACGTCTGAATGTACACCATCAAGAAATGGTTCTGGTATGATTTTTCTGCACTCGTCCCAATCACCTTGGATGGGTATGTAGATTGATTTCTGTGCTAGGTCTCGAACAGGGCCGTGCCGTGATATGATGTAGAGGCGGCCGCATCAGTCGCTACCAATCAGAATTCATTTAATGGACGACATTAAAACCTTTTAATGGGAACGGCATTTCGAAGACTTGCATCATACTAAGAAAATCTACCGCGCGGTCTTGGTCTCAAATGTGGCAGGTCTTCGATCTTTAAGGGTTATTCGTATTATTAATATTATAATTAATATTATTATTATTATATTCCTGGCTTCGTGAATCATAATGTTATTACTGTTAATGAACTAGGAATTAGATATAATGTTTCTTCCGATGTACTAACATTTTTTATTTTTTTCCCCCTAGATAAAAAGAATTATCACACCAACAAAAACAGCGGTAATCACAGTTTGTATATTTATAACTTTCTTCACATCCACTCCAGTGTACATTGTTAATAGTTTACAAGAGAAGTTTTCTATTTTGAGAAACAAAACTATTATTGGACTTGTTTCAACTGAAAATCGAGAAAACGTTGAGAAGATATCATTTGCAATCAACAACTTTGCTATTCCTTTATCCGCATTTGTAGTTATTGTTGTCTGCACATCGATACTTTCCTTTCAACTGAAGCGTAACAATGAATGGAGACAGAAAATCATATCACGCGAACAAGACGTTAAAGTTTCTGGTCGAAACCAGAAACTAGCGAAAATGATTGTTCTCATTTCAATTGTGTTTATCATTTGTTTTGTTCCAGTCAGTGTTACTATGTTAGTGGTGTCTTTAGTACCCGAGCTATCAGTTTATGGGAAATATATGTTCGTATCAATGATTTGTGGAGGTCTTGGATATGCTCTAGAGAGTATCAACACTTCTGTGAATATATTTATTTACTATCAGATGAGTAGTAATTATAGAAAAGCTTTTCTAAATAGCTGCATTAATCATAAAGGATGGGAGCAAGCCAAACGTACCTAGACAGAATATCTATGCTTACAATCTGGTTATCAGTGAATTTAATAGATGTATACTACATGCTGCTAGTAAAACCATACCCGGAAGGGGGGGGCACTCAAAAACTACAAACCCTACTGGAATGATGAACTGGAAAAGCTTCAAAATGAGATGGAAACATCTAGACAGCAGGCTGAGAACATACCTAGCCAAGAACATCACAATAAATATCAGCAAACAAATGTTAAATTTCAAAGATCCAAGTTACAAGTCAGACGGAGCAGCTGGAAAGAAAAAAACAGAGTCGCTGAACCTAGAACGAGATACTAGGAAATTATGGAAACTTGTAAATGACGAAGGTACAGGGAGAAATACCAGGATCACACTTTATAAAGATAGAAACATTTTAACAGGTAAACATGCATCTATGTTGATTCTTTTTTTTTGCAGAAGACAATAACGTCAAAGTTAGCCCAGACAAACAACAGGAGGTCAGGGAGAACGAGCAAAACATTGGACAAGGCGAACCTATACCTGAAGTGATGGAGGCACCAATAACAATGAAAGAACTGGAGCATTCAATATCCATATTGAAAATGAAAAAGTCCTCTGAAGCTGATGGAAATCCAATGAAATGATTATAATCTTGGGAACTGCATCAAGAGCAAAACTACTGCAAATCTTTAACACAAGCTGGTCCACAGGTAATGTACCACAGGCGTGAGGAGAAGCAATAATGATACCACTCCTCAAATCAGGAAAATATGGCACCACAGTCTCCAATTACAGGCCCGTCAGCCTCACAAGCTGTCTATGCAAAGCAATGGAACGCATTATCTATCTTAGGATGCAGTGGTACCTTGAAAGTCAAAACCTTCTGGTATTACAGCAAACAGGCTTCATACAGAGCTACTCTACTGAAGATCAGGCAAACTACCTCTCCCAAGAGATTGAGGATGCCTTCCAAGATAAGAAACTGGCACTAGCAGCATGGATAGACCTCAGGAAAGCATTTGATAAGGTCTGGAAAGAAGGAATCTTAAAGAAATTGCGAAATTGCAGGGTTAGCTCAAGAATATACAAATGGGTAAAAGCATACATGCATAATAGAAGAGCCAGGGTTCAATTAGATGGTCGCGAAAGCAGGAAAGTCCTACTCATGAAGTCCCCCAGGGAGGAGTCCTGTCACCCACACTTTCCTTGGCTTACATCAATTACCTAGTTGCTGAACTACCACACGGGATCAAAGTGGCAATTTATGCTGGAGACCTGGTGATCTGTATGGTGATCTGGTGCACGGAAGAACATGCGACAGTGGCCACTAAACAAATACAAAGAGCTATCGACGCCCTAACCTTATGGGCATAGATGGTGCATTAACAAATAAATGGTCAGCATTAACACATATAGGTGAAGCACTACACTCTTTGCTCTCTCAACAAAACAAAAAGTCGGTCATATCAAGATAGATGGGGAGCTCTTGAAAGAAGACAAACAACCCACATACCTCGGAGTTACTTTTGATGATAAGCTGACATGGAAACACCACATAAACAAAGCAACAACAAAATCCAGGAAGGAGGAAGTTAGCTATCCTGAGAATACTAAGTGGAACCACTTAGGAAGCCAGTGGGAATATACTCCGTAAAGTTTAACAGCAAGGCATAAGACCACACCTGGAATATGGTTCAGTTGCGTGGTGTCTTGCTTCAAACATCACATTACAGGATCTAGATAAAGTGCTAAATCAGGCACTTAGGATAATGTTGGGAGCAATGAAATCAACACCCATAGTAAAGATGCAGAAAAATGGAAAGAATGCAAACACTTGGTGAACGCAGAGACACAACACTACTAATTCAAGCGGAAAAGTTTCAGTGTATGCCAAGTCATCCAATGAACGAAATATTCCAAAATCTAGCAATGGGGCGACTGAAAAGAAGCAGCTTTATCCACCATGCTAAAAGACTCCGTAGACAACTTACGGACCTGCCTGATGTTGACAGCCCCTTAAGGTCTGTACCAGAACAAATTCCTTGGAGTGAAGGACATGGCATGCCAATATACATTCAGACCCATGTGAAAACTAACAGACTTACAAAAACTACTTGATGAATTGTCTTACCAGTATAGAGTAACCATACAGTGGATACCCTCTCATTGTGGAATACCAGGAAAGGAAAAAGCAGACCAACTGGCTAAGGAAGGCTCTGCCGAATACCAACCAGATATACCAATCACCTACCAACAGAAAAAAAACAGATGATAAGGTCAATAAGAAAGTCACAAACACCAACACAAGATGACTATCACATTATGAACAGATCAGAACAAATTATAATTCTACGTCTCAGAACAGGACACAACCGACTCCGCAGTCACATGTATACAAAGTTTAAGAATGGCAACACGGTTATGTGGACAGGCAGCACAGAGTGTCAAACATATACTTCAAGAGAGTTCTGAGCAAAAATTGCTCAGGCAGACATATTGACCAGAGGAAACAACACGGGAATCAAAGCTCTATGGACCACTGTATGAAGTACAAAAGACAATAGAACAGAGTTCTATTCAGGAGACAGAAATACAAATATATACATGTTTCAAGTGAACGAAAGAAGAAGAACAACAACAATCTGGGCACACAATCTTACCTAGACAGAATATCTATGCGTATAACATGGTCACACAAACTTACCTAGACAGAATATCTATCCTTAAAACCTGGGCACACAATCAACTGAAGGCATATTATATGATTTATATTACACATTACCGCTTTCATATAATTATGTACGAAGATCGTTTATTGCAAGAAGGGATGGGATTATCTCTGATGACACTGGCACAGTCAGTATTTGTATCAGCGCCCGTATGTTGCCGAGACCCGAAATGGGAGCAAAAAATAGCAACACTGTTTACTTTTCATGTATATCGTAAGAGGCGACTAATGAGGTTATGGGATGGAGTTGGCTATCCCATCCCATATAGGGTCAGTGACCCAAAACCATGCTGATGTCGGATGTGTCCAGCCGAAAGGCGCATATATCGCAGAAATATGTAAACCATGACACAACACATTCCGTTCTCCAGACTACATCCTGCTAATCTGCAGGAGTTTGAGAACAAACACAGAAGGAGTAGAAGAATGTGTATCAGAATTCCAGGGCAAGCTGCTCAAGATATAAATGTATTTGATTTGCCATTCATTTGCAACGAATAGCATGTATATAAAGCAGCAGGCTCTGATAACATACAAACAGAACTTATCAAAATAGCAGCAGAGAGCAGAAAAAAATGACTACACAGACTTTTCAATGTAATATGGAAGAAACATGAAACACCAAAAGACTGGAAAAACGCGACATTCATTCCCATATGCAAGAAAAAAAAGGCAGTAAGAGAGACTGCACAAAATACAGAGGGATATTCTTAATAAGTCAAACAGGAAAAAATTTTAAGAAAATATTAGAACAACGATTACGATCATACATTGAACCACAATTTACAAACACCCAAATGGGCTTCGTAAGAACAAAGGCTGTACGGATTCTATCTTTACACTTAGAAAGCTAACAGAAAGAGCCACAGAAAACAATACATAATTATACACGTCATTCGTCGACCAAGAAAAGGCTTTCGACAGAGTAGACAGGCAACAACTATGGAAAACACTATCAATATACAGAATACCAGAACATTTAATCAATATATGCAAGGGCATTTATGCTAATAGCCAAAGTGAAGTAAGAACAAATGCAAAAGTCTCCAATAAGTTCCAAATTCAATCAGGAGTTCGTCAGGGGTGTGTCATATCCCCTCTGCTTTTTATAACATATAACGACCACATCTGTAAAATAACAAGTACCAACAAAGAAGATAACATAAAATACAAATTGAACGGATTACTCTTTACAGACGACCAAGTACTAATAGTGACATCAGAAGAACAATTGCAAGAACATATGAACAGACTCCACACAACATGTCAAAAAATTCACCATGATCAATATTGAAAAGACCGAAATAATGGCAATAACAAAGAAAGAAAGTGTTATCAATATCTCGAGTGAAGCGAAAAACAGTAAAGAGATACAAAATAAATGCAACAAAACATACAAAATCCTAGGACAGATGACGCGTATTTTTAAGAACAAAATTTTACATATAGACAATTAAAAAATTGCATTATACAAGAATATTATTATTCCATCACTGTGCTACCAGTGCCAAATCTGGACAATGACAGCACAAGACAAAAGAAAAATAGTGACAGCAGAAATGACATGTCTACGAAGAATACTAGGAGTGTCATTAAGAGATATAATTAGAAACGATAACATCAGACAGATAGCCAAAACAATACAATATTGGAACACATCAAAAGACAACAGATCAAAGAGTTTTCACACGCTTCCAGACTACCAACAAATAGCATGTCACTAATGGCCATGACAGATAGACATCACGGCAATAAAGCCAGGGGCAGACCATATAAAAGATGGATCACATAAATCAAAGAAGCCATAGGAACAAGCTTACAAACAGCACACAAGAGGGCTATCTCCAGAGAACTCTTCCATCCCTGTCGTCGCAAGCCAAACAAGGGCTACAGCGTATAGATAAATAGAGCATGAATATAAAGAGATGAAACGAGCAGCTCAACAAAGGAAACTGACTAAAAGACATGACCAGATCAAGCATCATCAATAGTGTTCATAATATACCCACCCTGTCCAGGAACTTTAATTCTAGCAATGTTATTATTACTTGCCATCTACGAACACATAAGCAAAAACATAAGTGTAAGTGAATTTCCTACAGTAACAATTAGCAATCACAACCAGTAATGGATGAACAACAATCACATGGGAATAATGTCCATGTCATTCGGGGGTTAGAGGCACGGAAATACATGATGTATTTGTCGGAAATGTTACAGTAGAACTTTAATTACACTAGTCAAAATCGAATTATACCATATCCTTGTTAAGCATTTATCCATAATTCTTGCCATGACGTAGTTTTTGTAGATTTTATTATTTTTATGGTATTAAAATCTTTGCAGATTTGTATGCTAAGTAATCTTCTTTCATCTTGTTTGTTGCTCATTTCTTGTATTTTTGTTTTTTTATTTTCCGTTGCTTTCTTTACTTCTTCTGTCCACCCCGATCTTATTTTTGGTTTCGTGTCTTTGTGGTTTTTATATCCTCATATGTTTCCTGCTCTTTGTATGATGGTATTTTTGAAATATTTCCATTCTTCTTCTATGTGCTGGGTGTTTTCTGGTAACTTTGCAAATTCTTTGTTAACTTCCTGGATATACTTTGCGCGCATGTTCTTCCAATTTCTGTATATTTAGATCTCCTTGGTGCTTTGTGCTTTTCTTGTGATTGTTATTTTTTGCTATGTTTGTTTTGACTGTTTTTATTACTGCCTTATGGTCAGTGTCTGCACACATATTAGGTATTATTCGTGCATCTGCTATTTTTCGTCTATTGTTTCTTTTTGTGAGTATAAAGTCAATTTGGCTATTGTCTAACCACTACAAGCAAAGTCTGATATTCGGCGAATTTACGAGGATGAGGTACGATAATCGTTCCACCGCGTAATTAGGCGAATGTCAAAAACGTGGTGTGGACCGCATCGGACATGGTGAGACACACACAAAAATCTTGACTATCCCCTGCATCGAACTTCACTTCCAGTCGTCTCGACTCGTCATTGGTTTCAATTGAGGTCCAAAAAGTGAGAGAGGTCGACGCTTTGCACAACTCCTCCTCACTTTAATCTAAATCCGCAGTGTAAGTCATTTTAACATCCACAAAATTCATCCAAAAGGAAAAGATTTTCCTATTGACTCTATGAATATGAAATGTATGCACACTTCTCGAAAATGACTCTTGTACGCAAAAGTTTGCCATAGAAATGGCATTAACCTACAGACTAAGATGAAAGTTTACAGAGCAGTGGTACTCCCGGTGATGTAATACGCTAGTAAAACATAGACGTCATTTGAGAAAATTCAATCACTTTCACACAGCATGTAAATGTTATGAACATCAGATGGCAAGACAAGATTTTGAATACCACAGTCCTTGACCGATCTGGTATCCCTAGCATTGACACTATTCTATTGCAGACACAGATTCGTTGGGCAGGTCATCTGGTACGTATGCCAGTCCATCGTGTCTGGCAAAGATATTTCTCTATGGTGAGCAGAAGATGAGTACACGATCTCAATGTGATCAAAAGAAGCGCTACAAGAAACCGTTAAAGACATCACTGAAAGCTTTTGAAATAGACCACGATACATGGGAAGAACTTTCACGACATATATATCTTGTCATGAGAAAGAGCACTGAAAATGAGCTGACAGGAATAAAATGGATTAATAATACCGTTCTCGAAGATCATGACTACGCAGATGACCTGGCCCTTTTGAGCGCAAACCACACAGATGCTCAATCTACAACACTACTCAAATCAGATAGGGTTGAAAATCAACACATCAAAAACTCATATACTAGATTTTACGAGATCCAACGACAACATAGCAATTCAAAATGTTCCATTATTAAAAGTCAACAATTTTACATATTTAGGCACCAATCTAGCATTGGATGGAGACTCAACAAAAGAAATTTTACACCGTATTGCCCTTGCAGCGGGTGCTTTCAATAAACTACGCAACATATGGACGTCAAACACACTAAGAAACACCACAAAACTCAAGTTGTTTAACTCCAACATCATCCCTATTCTATCATATGGGTGCGAAAGTTGGAAAGCCACAAAAGCCACAGAAAAAAGACTCGACTCCTTTGAAAACAAATGCCTACGTACCATTCTGAACGTTAAGTGGAGTGACTTTAAATCTAACACTACTATAAGAGAGGAAAGCAAACAAACCTATATATCTTCCTTCATTAGACAAAGGCGTTGGACTTACATCGGCCATGTTCTCAGAATGAACAGCCTAAGAATTCCCCAGCAATCACTATATTGGGTGCCACCTGGAGTAAGAAGAAGAGGGAGACCTAGAGAAACTCTACGAAGAACCATTAATAGAGAAGGCATGTCAATGAACAACACGCAACAATTGAAAGACCTGACAACACAAAGACAGAAATGGAAGGCTATGGTTTCTGCCCTATGCGCCGCATATGGCCCTGGAGGAACATAACATAATATATATATATATATATATATATATATATATATATATATATATATATATAATATATATATATATATATATATATATATATATATATATATATATATATATATATATATATATATATATATACATGACTCTGTACAGTAAACAAGGGCAAATCATCTTGTGAAAAGAGGAGAAATAAAGCGGCTCAACGGTAGAGAGTAGCTAGAGAGTCACGCAGAGACCAAAAACCGTCTACTGTGGCCATGCCATGTCCGTATTGTCAAAGGACATTTGCGGCTCTAATATGGCTTGTTAGCCATCTACGAACTCATAGGCAATGATATATCTCTAACTGAACTTCAAAAGTGGATTTAACAAATGGTCATCATCACTTGGGATGGACGAACAACAGTGAGACTTGTTGTTTTTTTCCTGGGATGGAGGCCTACATTGGTGTTCTGTTATGTTTTGGGTGTTTATGACTGGTTGGGTCTGTAGTTGTGGTCTTGTCTGATTTGATTTTATTTGAAAATGTGTGTTGTTTGGTGTGTGTTTAATGTTGTGTCAGGTTGAAGCTCATTTTGGCCAGCATAAACATGTTGTTGCTACCTACTTTGAGATGGAGTGCTATTTTATGTATTTTATGTCAGACTGAAATTCATTTAGGCCTGCACAATCGTTTGGTTGTTATCTTCTGTGGATATTTTTTTATGTATTTTGTGTTCGATTGTTGTGTCTTGCTGAAACTCACTTTGTCCCTGCACCATCGTATGGTATTTGTCTTTCTTCTTTGGGAGGAGGTGTAGTTTGATGTGTTTTGTATAAGGTATACATGGCTCGTACTAGACATGAACACACTACATATCACACAACCAGATCCTAGATCAAAGGTAGTTGCACAAAGTTACAGCCTGCACGATCTGAGAGCAGAAAACACTTCACACAACACCTCAAATGAACAGCATAGCAAAAGGATAACAACTGCATGGTTGCACAGAAACCAAGTGAGTTCAAACTCTACAAATATGTTCCATAAGAAACTCACTAAATTGTTTACCAGTACCAAAAAAAATATAACAACCATACGATTGTGATGCGACAAAGTGAAGTTCACGCCGACAGTCCATTAATCACAAAATTAAACACAAAATAACACCACTATCCAAAGACAACGGCCACACGACTGAACAATGTCAGTTTTGCCCGACACAACTACAAAACAAAATAACACAACAAACAGCATCTCATTCTAAAGAACACAATACCCTCATGATCTGGCACAACCCCCAAGCAGACCATACTGCAAGGCAAGCTGGGCTACATGAAAGATTATAGTAAGCCAAATATATGCTATAGGAAAAACTCCAGATTCCCGCATACCCTTATGACAGGAAACGCATTTTAAAGACATTCATAAGACCTCTCTGACTCAATTGAACAGAGACAAAAATTTATGGGCGAGTTTTACACAAGACAAATCTGACAGCCATGATATAGCAGCTGCAGATAACCTCAGAAGCGATGTTACGCACCACAACAACGCTAGAAGAAAAGAAATTACTTCTCAATATCACACATACTTCTCCCACTCATAGACATAATGAGTTAGAATATTCTAGGTATGCATATGAACCATTACCCACAGCCAGAAAAACCGTAGATATTATCATCTTCATCGTCACCACAGATGAGCTGAATGGTCTTCATTGATTAGAAGGGCGAAAAGAAATCCTAGTTACAATTTTTCACATTATCTAATAAACGAATTATAAAATAATAATATGTGTATAGTAAGAACGTCGAATGAGACATATAATATAAATGCACTGATTATCATGTCGTACATGGTGACCTTTAGGCATATATGAGTTAAACATTAGAAAAATTCACATATTACAATCGTGGTTTCAATAACATACATGTCTTATATAAATAACAATCCATTGCATAGCTATGAAAATAAATAGGTGCATGTCAGTTCCAATTTAAACAATATATTGTAATTGTGTTTGTTTATCGTTACATGTGTCTGTATATCTGTCATTATTGCATGTCATAGAGTAAAATGTCATTTTATTATAAATCATGTAATCAGGACAACATAGCATACGTGTACCCAATTTCTTTTTTGTAATGTATATTTAAAAGTCACAATTTAACAATAAAAGATAAATTGTTAACTAACAGAGACAAATATTGTCACCAGATTTACGAATTTTAATTATCTACTAGAAGACATTACTACATTCTAACAATTACTTTATACTTACCAATAAATACTGCCTATTGTACGACTATTTAGTAGGCCACGTACAAAATATACACTTTACTTAATAGACGCAACACTGAGTATTATATGTCACAATTGAGGCTTCAGGAAGTAAACTTATAACATATGTCATTGTTTCCCCATTAAGTATAATTCATGTAGCTTATATCCCAACTGGGTGGAAAACGATATTTCCTTGAAGTTGTATAAAAAATTCCACATCTGATTCAGTACCTTTTGGAATGTGTTCTCCTTACACTAAAGCACTAATAAACAGTACTTCTAAATAACAGTTCTGGGAATACTAAGCCCAGAATCGCTTCTATATTGTTTACTGATGGTCTAAGTCAACATAGTCAACCCATTTTTTTTTTAAATAACTGAATGAATAAAATATTTATTATTTGAGCAGAAGGAAAGTTTTGTTGCTTTTTAAATTCAGAAATTTTTTCCATTTCTAACATTGTGTGTGAAACTAACTTTATCGTAATACTTACACAATTAATACATGAAGAAAATATGCTAAAAATGTGAACGCATTGTGAAAAAAGTGCGTTTCTATTTACTACCGATATTTGGACTGTTAATCTATATTAAAATGACATCATTGGACACATTCAACATATATGACACATCAACACAGATTTTGTTATGGGTTTTATACGGCGTAGTTTGTCAAGTAATAAATATATTTGGCATCGGATCAAACATTATCAATATCATTTGCTTCGCGAAACAAGGTTTCAAAGAATCAGTAAACATCAGTCTCTTAGGTATATATGGAATGGTGGTATATAAAAAATGCATAAATTAGTTATTTTCATAATGTACGATTTCAATAGGAAGTTATCTTTACTATACGGTGAGCAATAGCTAGAACCAAATGAAGTAAACATTGGCTACCTCACAGAAAAGAAGAAGCGGGTACACAGATACGGTAGTTATTGGGTATCACTATATTGCTCGAGCGTAGAATATAATTGATCCAAATATATACGTATGTATGTATACATTTATATAAATATTTGTTAGGCCACATATATTTTAACAATGTCACTATAAACATGTACCGTTGATATCCATCTGACGACGAAAGGATCACCATTAAAGAGCAAGAGTGTGTTGATGAGGTGTTCGAACGGTACTCTGTTATACTCATCCTGGTATACAGTCAGGGAAGAGAGAACAGAAACTGTCGGATCACTGCAGAAAGAACTAGACCTTATCGCCTCCTGGTGTGATGGTTCACGGGCACAGATCAACCATGAGAAGGCTGCGGTGACATGGTTCTCTCTTAACAATCACAACGTAAAGTCTGTGATACCGACTGTGAAGATGAGAGGGTACTATATAATTAGGACATCATCCTTACAATACCTGGACGTGTGATTTGATCGTAGTCTATGTTTCCAGGAACACTTTGATCATGTTATTGCTAAGGCCGGCAGAGAACTTTCAGCTCTGAGAGTAATGGCGGCGAATGAAACTAAACAACCACAGCTCGAAATCTTATACGAGACTCTTGTCCTCCTGTCATTGAATATGCAGGCGCTACTATCACCGACAGTCACACACAGATTGAGAGGCTGAAGAGGGTTCAAAGGGAAGCAATGCGGATCATTCTTGATTGCACAAGGGATATGATACGATCACATAAATCTTTTGCCATTTACTTTACTGTTACATTTGTAGAATCATAACTTCGATTAGCGCTGCAAAAATCTCGTAGTTACAGTTGTGTCAAGATTATGTGCCAGTGCATACCTCAGAGTGAGTTCTAACATAGACCACCCACTACACAACAAGCTCTATCTTGTGAAGAGAAGCAAACTCAAGAGAGGCACATCGTGGATTGGTCGGGCCGAGGATACCGTTAAACATAAATGCGCCCGAGAAGACATAACTCCTGGCGAGAAATGGATACATATCCCTACGGTCTTTCAAGAGGCAGTCAAGATCGTCATTACACTCAACATAGAGTGCAGGAAACAGAACCATGAAAGCGTGGATGCTGAGATCAAGGCACTAATATGCGAGAATGCTGATGACACAGATGTTGTGATTTATACGGATGGGTCGGTCACCCGTCACCAGCGATGCGCATGGGCCTTTACTGTCAGATCAAATGGGAGAACAGTACACTACGCCAGTGGTTTCTTTACCGCATCAACGAGCAGTCCTAACTATGGAAGTATTCGCCGTAACGCAGGTACTTTACTGGCTGGAATCTCAAGAATATTCCCATGCTTGCATACTAAGTGATTCACTGAATATAATTCAGAAAGTCAAAACAGGTGATGTACGTAGGGAAATGGGTGTAGACATTGGAGAGAGCTAAATGCGGGCATCACTAAGAAAACTCACGCTTATTTTTTAGCTAGTCTCGCCACCACTATAGACGGTCAGCCTAAGAACCGATCAGACATACTCATTGCTCTTTGTGAGTCCTCACGATCAGAGGATTTTGAGATGAATAAGCATAAGTCAATATCAAGAATGCAAGAATTGGGAGGGAGGATGGCGTGGCCCGAAGAGAACCCCTGACAAAGATTTCAAAAAGAGTAGTGAAACACATAGAACCGGAACCATCAGCCGTTATACCCCTGAGAGATTTACTAAAGCGGAGATCGGAGCATCTATGGAGTGTCCGGTGTGTAAAGATGATAATCAACATACCTAATACCTAATATATATATACATATATATATATACATATATATAAGAACTGTCCTGTTTTTGCCGTTCACTATAGACTCCTAAACTACGTGACGTGATATAGGTGAAATTTGCCACTGTTTTAAAGAGGTCTTGAGCATAGTGCAAACGGTGCTGAAAAATCATAAAAGTTGATGTATGCTGCAAAAAATATACAATGTGAACTTGTAAAACCAGTAATCCAGCAAAGGTTGTCATTAATACCATTAGTTACCGCCGAAGACAGATGTGTCGGACTATGTACGCAGATAAAACGGCGACACAACGCATTTTCATTCTCTAGACTACATTTTGCTGGAGCAATGTCATTATAGTAGGAGCAATGTCTTGCTACAAAAGAGATCCGGCGAGAGTTAGAGAATGAACGCTGAAGAAGAACAAGAAGAAGAATGTCATTGGTTAACAGTTTTACCTCAGACCATTGTACAAAAGTCAAAAAAACACTGGATAGGTTTAGAAATAATAATTTGCATTCGAAATTCATTCGATGATTACTATGTTTTAACAGGTCCACTATTCTTTGTCCTTGCTTTTCTGATATTGTTCTATGATACTATCACATAAATTTTTTGACATTTACCTTACTCTTACATTTGTAAAATCATAGCTTCGATTAGCGCTGCAAAAGTCTCATAGTGACAGTTGTGTCAAAATTATGACAACAACTATATAAATCTTCATTTTACGTCTTTACGTATAATTGCAATTGCCGTGGCTGTGCGATTAGCGCCGTACTATTTTTAGGCGCGAGAGTTCGGTATTCGATCCCAGAGACGTTGTTTTAATTTCTTTATTCTGTAGAAACTTAAACAGATGCACGTTGTTAGTGCAATATAAGACTAATTAACGTCTATTCTTCTTTTTTTTCCTTCCTTTTTTTAAATTTGTAATTTGAAACATATTCTTTAAAATGACACATGTCCATATCGTAGGTTCCTAATGTGTTTTTTTTTATTGGCAATTTCTACAATTTCTGAAAGGTCGCAATATCAAATTATTAATAAAGCAAATTATGCACATGTTATATCTTGGCGTTATTAAGTTATATCTCATATTAAGTTAAAAATGAGAATTATAAAATGCTACATCTATTCCATATTAATGTATGGCTGAGAAACATGGACACTAAATAAACAATTAGAAGACAAAATTGATGACTTTG
>CM067322.1:41237303-41301507 GCA_034231615.1 Meghimatium bilineatum
GCCAAAAGTCTCATAGTGACAGTTGTGTCAAAATTATGGCAACAACTATATAACTCTTCATTTTACGTCTTTACGTATATTTGCAATTGCCGTGGCTTTGCGATTAGCACCGTACTATTTTTAGGCGCGAGAGTTCGGTATTAGATCCCAGAGACGTTGTTTTAATTTCTTTATTCTGTAGAAACTTAAACAGATGCACGTTGTTAGTGCAATATAAGACTAATTCACGTCTATTCTTCTTTTTTTCCTTCCGTTTTTTAAATTTGTAATTTGAAACATATTCTTTAAAATCACATGTCATATCGTAGGTTCCTAATGTGTTTTTTTTAGATTGGCAATTTCCACAATTTCCTGAAAGGTCGCAATATCAAATTATTAATAAAGCAAATTATGCACATGTTATATCTTGGCGCCTTTCAGTTGGATTATGTGTTTAACTTAATTTAAAGAACGCTGAATGTTTAAAAATCTTTATGTTTGATTCGTAAAAAACATAATTTCGTCAATAATAGTCCAATTCCTATAGGAACATATTTCTAACGATAATTAAAAACGGACTGCCAGACACATCCAGTGGTCGTTAATAGATGATTTATCCGATAGAAATTGTTGCTTCTAATTGGTAGAATTATATATTGTATCATGTAATTTAATTGTAGAGCCACCTAACAATATACTTTACTCAAAAAATAATACTTATATATCTATATAATAATAAATATCGATATACAAAAGACAGTTTTCTTTGTAATACATTTCCAGCACTTAGATCTAATGATAAGCGTGAAGAATGATGCAGGAACCATAGGTCACTATCTCATTTCTGTCTTGGATGTACTACCAAACATTAACAACATGCAACCCGAAGGCTGTAAAGTGAGCATTTCCTGTATCCTGCTGATTATTACATAGAGAGTAGCCAATGGGCCCATAGGAGAGAAATGCGAATTGCGAAGCAGTTACTCATTAATCCCTTAATTGTGGAGGTATTCTTAAGGAATCGATGAAAAGCCACTGCTATTTTGTGGAGATCCTCCTCTTTTTAGCTTCCCAGGGAAAAAATATGTCAGGAAGCTTATATTAAAGCATCCAGATCAAATGTTTCCCTGGGAAGCTAAGAAGTAGAAGTTTCCTTAAGGATACCTCCACAGTTAAGGGGAAACATTTAGGCCAACGTATGGATTTCATCATGTTGTTGGAGATGCATACAGTGAGTATTGAGGATTGCGTACTGGAATTCGTTGTGTCATCCCATAGGCAGTACAGTGAACCGCAAGCCATGATGATGTTAAATATGGCAGGCCTATAGTCATATATGGCAGGCCTATAGTCACAGAACTAAGCTGTGATACGTGATGCAGTGCAATCCCTTCTTCGTGCTACATGATTCTACTACACGATAGATTTGTTAATAAAGATGCCTACATAAGAAAGAGCTGTGCAATGCCACTTTCCGCATGAGGAGAAATGTTTATTATTAGATTTACATTCTCTTATTTCTGATTTTTCAAATTTCTATTTGCAACTTTTAACTTCAAATATCAATTATAAAACCTCATTTAACTATCATCAATTTACGAAAACAAAACCAACTTTTGCATTGAAATAACAACAATATGGCGTCCTCATTGTAGTTTATAAACAAAATAAAGTAACTAGCTGTCATTCATTTTCCCTTTTGCGCTAAAGTAGCGCATAGGGCAGAGGTCAGATCTTTCCAATTATGTCTGTTCAAAGCTATTCTGTGCAGTTCTTGGATACTATGGATATTGATTGTTTTACTTCCTCTAAGTATTGTTCTTCTGAGTGTTTCTTTTGGTCTACCCCTTGCTTTTTTGCCTGTAGGTATCCATTCAAGAGATTGGTGATGTATCCTGTTGATGTCTGCGCGTAGGGCATGCCCGATGTAGGACCAACGGCGTTTCCTTTGGTACGACAAATCCGCAATGACGAAGAGAAATCACATGTGCTATTCTTAAATATCGGATGTTGTAATACACAGTTTGCAACAAAATAATTCATTTGAATGAAAAAGAATTGGAATGAACAGACTTCTGTTACACAAATCGGTCTTGACTTTACGATGTTAGTTGATTATCCAACGATTGATGGAATGATCCAGACTTGATTAGAGAAAACCCTCCATCTACCGAAAGTCAACTAGCTGTGGTGAAAGTTATTTCAATTATTGTTTCAATTATTCCTTAGGGGATATGTATAGTATTTTTTTAACATGCCTATCTCAATATTTCAATATGAAGCATTGCATAATTTCAAATTTAGGATCTCCCTAGCGTAGTGATTTCCTTGTGTTCAAGAGGTCATGAGTTAGAATCGGCTAGTGTCGTCTTGTTTACAATGTGATTTTTTTCGGAGATCCCTGTGGATTAACACTTAAAACTATGGCGTTACGTGCTATGAGTAGTACTCTAGGCATGCTACGTGCACTTCGTTGAGAGTGACGGAGTGCATATGGAAAACCGAGTACAGTGAAAACAATCTTCTATGACTTTGAAACTTTTTTTTACAATTTCAATTATTATATTTTTATGTGTCTTTTACAAGTTCTCATTATAGATCATTTTTCATATACGAGCTCATTCACGAAACTTGATTGTATCCGCCATCTTGAAAACGATGAAAATGAAAATAGTAGATATAATATATATTTGACAGCAAGTAATATGGTTCAATCACCTTATGAGAATGAACCGAAGCCAAATGCCACTTATAAATATATCGCAAAAGAATATGTGGAAAGTTAAAGGTCTATTGTCTATTGTTAACAAGGTGACTTGTTATCCATTCGTGACGTTAAGCGTAGGGAGTGATGGGAGCTCAAGCTTGTGATCCAAGGCCATATGTGTTAACTAGACTGTGTTATAAATCTGTTTGTTCAAGATGTCTCTGGCGTTTTCTATCCATCTTTTTTCAGTGGTCTTCCTCTGGCTTTCTACCCTGTTCTCATTTGGTTATATGACTTTACGGTTAACTTGTCGTGATGCAATGTCGTAATGTGGCTAGACCACATAATCTGCTGCCTTTCTATGTTTTCTATGCAAGGTGTTATACCTATTCTTCCCCAATGTCTTTCATCTCGTAATCTGTCGAGCCTGGTGACCACTGCAGCCTTCCTTAAGCATTTCATCACACATGTCACTATCGTTCTATAATGTAAAGATGAGAAAAGATCAGGTTTGGCACTGATAACACAGTGTTTTCTACAAATACAAATAGACAGGTTACATCAAACATGCCAAACCTTTAACATGAAGATAAAGATGGATAAAACCGAAGTAATCAAGATAGGAAGAACATAAAGAAACACCAATATATATATATATATATATATATATATATATATATATATATATATATATCCATAGCGCATGTACAAACAAGTTTTGTCAAAGGTAAAGATATTTTAATCTCAAGAACACCACATAAGTGACTTCAGTTTGAGAATTTACAATCCTGTTAGGTACAGTATTTTTGGTATACAATTGCAAAAGGTTTTATTTTAAAAACGGATAATGAAATTGTGCCTAAGGTGCCCAAAAAATTCGGCAATAACTGAAATTTTCAGAACAGTGCGAACTATAAATCAATGGAAGCAACATTTTCTATCGAATTAAGTATTGTTTTGTGTCCATGCATATAATTATTCATTACAGTTGGTTCACTATGTGATAGTTTGGTTTAGAGCGTTTTGTTTTTGGTGGAAAGGAGGGGGGACGTGAAAAGTTATTTGTCGTTCTGTGTTCGATCCCAGAAACGTTATTTAAATTTTTTTCTTAAATTTTTCAACACTTTCGCACATGCACAGATGAAAGGCTTTGGGGCATTTTAAGAATAATTAGCGCATAATTTACTTTATTTTTTTTGTTACTTTAAACTTATTCCTTTCAAATCACTTAGGCCTACTGTATGTGGTTGACATTTTTTTCTTATTCTAGCCCCGGGCAACGCCGGTATTTCTAGCAATTATTTATATATATATATATATATATATATATATATATATATATATATATATATATATATATATATATATATATATATATATATATATATATATATATGAATTAAACAAAAATTACAGAATTATGAGTCCAATCACCCATTCTAACAAGGTGAAGCTAAAGATCATTCTTAACAGAATAAAGCTAAATAAGAGGAATTGTTAGCAGAACAACAGGTTGGTTTGCCTAAGCACCATAGTATCACAGCACACATTTTAACCTCAAATTATTGATAGAAAACGTACCGGTACAACATCACCGTTCTTTATATTATAATTTCATTGATTTCACAAAACCATTTGATCACGTGTGACCAGAAAGGTCTGTTGCAGATACTGAGACAATATAACTTCTACACAAACTTCACATAAGTTATTGAAGCACTGTATAAAGATTCTAGAAGTGTTGTTTTCATAAATATTGACATTGATGAATTTTCACGACGAATAATAGGAGTCTGTCAGTGTTGTATACTTTCACCAGTACTTTTTAATTGGTATCTTCAATATATAATGCAAGAAAGGTATTATATATATATATATATATAGGATGTCTCCCGACATCCATAACTATGGCCGGTAGACTACTTTGTAAGTTGCGTTATGCCGATGATATCCATCTCTTGGCTGGTTCCGAATCGGAAATCACGAGGCCTCGATATTCAAATTGTTCGTACATTTGTATTCATCTGTATATTCTGAGTATTCGTACATCTATATTCTCCTAGATCGATCTTGTGACATCGATCTTTTGGCTAGCTCCAAATCTGAACTTCAGGAATTCTAGTCAACGCTGAAATTCGTTAGTAGAAAATATAGCATGGAAATTAGTAGTGATAACAGAAAGATATTGGTGACTAGTGAAACCAAACAAGATCCCACAAATATCCACTTAAATAGTCCCAAAGTTAAATAAGGTACCACATTTAAATGTCTCAGGTCCCCAAAATGTGATGATGTCAACTTGGAAAATGAGATTAAGCTAAGACTCGATATGGCGATGGCTGACAGGGCAAAGTTGGATATGATTTGAAAAAGTAGGATCAGTATTATAGTAAAGATCAATCCATTCAGATCACTAGAACAAAGTATACATTTTTTAATGGATGTGAAAGTTGGACATTCAATGCAGAGACAGAAAGAAGGAATTCGGCTTTAAAAATAAGAATAAGTGCTACAGACGTTTGTTAATAATGTATTATATAGAACAAAAGACACATATATTTGTTTGGCAGTAAATAAACAAACTTACAGGTTATAAAGAACCACTTTGGCAGTGGTAAAATGGCGAAACGTGTTTGGTGTTGGACATGTATGAGACATAACTCCGCCTTTTTAAAATTATTTTGCAAAAAACAGTCGAGAGTGAAGAAGAAGAGGCAAGAGAAAATCTGGATTGATAAAATCACGGAATAGTCTGAGCGTTATTACTCTACACTTCTCCGAATGGCTGAGTGTAGAGTTGTTTGAATAGTTTTCAGTGCGGATGTATCCAATGTGGTACCAATATAACGTTAACGGGTTATGAGTCTTTTTATTATTAATAATATTATTATTGTTATTATTATTATTATTACTATTATTATTATTATTATTATTATTATTATTATTACTATTATTATTACTATAAGTATTATTATTATTAATGAAATAAAATTGTGAGTGCTGGACTCAACTAATTAAACACATTTCTTTCTGTTATTCAGGATTGTCGGTTTCTGATCTAATCAGCTTGATAACGATGGTTTGGACTTGTGTTTGCTTAACTCCTGCAGTCAGTGTTGCTAATTTACCCTTTGACCCCTTGGACGTAATGTACATGACTTCAGGAATGACGCATTTTGCTTTCACTAGAGTCAGTAATTGTATTACAGCCATGATTGTTTTGGAAAGATGCCTCTGTATAACGGCCCCTTTAAAGGTTAGATCACGATAGTATATATCGCTTAGGTTGAATATTTTGCTCACCTTCACAGACGGTATTACACAGACCTCTGTATTAGTCATACTCGTAAACAATATGAGATGAAGTTGATAAGTGATAGTTGAACCACATACGAAAGAACACAGACAATAAAGCAAAGGGAAATTACAAATAAGTGAAGAAATTTCGTTATGGTACAATATAATATGTATATAACATAATTTCTCCATATAATTTCCTATATCTTTGTTTCATTAGTCTTTTCATTGATTATATATTGCATTCAATTTGAATTTTTTATGAGGTTAATACATTGATAGCTCTTTCAACAAGAATATGGCAAGTTGCAGATGGTTGTGTAAAAGCTAAAGCGAATGTATATCGAATTCGTATATCACATATTGAGACTGCACAATTACCATTAATACGAATGCAATTAGCCGTTTCCATTATCCCAATATCAATATATGCAAAGCGTACAGAGCTATATGTAAATGCTAAGGGTAAAGGTAGGTATCATGGAAACCGTCTTCGTCGGAGATGAAGATAAATCTTCTTTTAATTTACATTTACAATTGGTGCTGCTGATGGAGCGGTCGTGTAGGCGAGAAATCACGGCCAGGAATTGTTGTTGTCCGGACGTGATTTCAAACCTCGTAAGCTGTAACCCGGTGATAGTATGTAAGCTCACTGTCAACTATGCTACCTAGCTAGCGCAAAGCTAACAATGCATTACTATAAAGTAAAATGTGTAGTATTACCTCTAGTGCCTTCATGTGCAACTTTATTATACTATACATTTAAATTTGACTATATGTAAATGGTCGATGTAAATTTCAATTAATTGGTAGCATATCCTATTCAGGTCGTAGCCAACAATCCAGCATTTTTTGGCTGTAGTGATTTTCTAGGCAATATAAATACATTCAGTAATTTGCCATTGATTATTACTGAACAGCCCGAATATACAATTGTCTGTGGCGGGATAACAATACTGTACCTTGGCCGTCACAGAAGAGCAATGTACCGCGCCGACACAGAGCTGGACAATTTAAGCCGAAACTTAAATTACTTAAGTTTATCCAGGTTTGTGTCGAAGAGATTCTGATTATCTCTGAAGATCAAGCTATCAGATTTCCGCCTATTTAGGACTGCTCATATTTTTATTTTTATCTTACACTCATTAATAAGTATCCATAAATCTGCACACTAGGTTTCTTCTTTCTTTAGTATCGTCTTAATTCCGTCAATATTAACTGAAGCATAATTTAAATATTATTTCATCTAGTAGAAACAAATGTCTAAATCAACGCTGTATTTATTTCCAGATCAAACGTATCATCACAACAACAAGAACGGCTGTGATCACTGTCTGTATATTTATTACAGTCTTCTCGTCTGCCCCAGTGTACGCTGTCAATAGATTGCAGATGAAGTTTTCTCAATTAAGGAACAAAACTATTCTTGGTCTTGTGTCAACAGAAAATCGAGAAAACGTTGAGAAGATTTCTTTTGCAATCAATAATTTTACTATTCCGTTATGTTCGTTTCTCGTCATCGTTGTATGCACATCAATACTTTCCTTACAACTCAAACGAAAAATCGAATGGAGGAAGAAGACGATCTCAAGTTCTCAAGTGGACAAAGCTTCCACCCGTAACCAAAAGATAGCAAAAATGGTAGTGATAATTTCCACATTATTTATCGTGTGTTTTGTTCCAGTTACTGCAAATATGTTAGCTGTATCATTTCTACCAGAGCTATCAGTCTACGGAAAATACATGCACGTGTCACTCATGATAGGAGGTATTGGCTACATTTTAGAAAGTATAAACACATCTGTGAATATATTTATTTACCTTCAGATGAGCAGCAACTATAAAAAAACATTTATAAACTTGTGGTTCAGACGCATAACTTATGAATAGCATATCTAGAGGCATGTTTTGTAGCAAATTAGACACATTTTCGAAACACTACAAAATGACACTATTATACTAAAACTGTGTAATATTGAAGGTAATGTTTTAAATAACGCCGAGAACATGATCTCTGTTTATGAGAAATTACCCTCAATATGTTAATGACCAGAACTTGATCTCTGGTATGGAATGACTTTATCTTAACTAGTTAAAAATACAAAGATATCCAGAATACGAACTATTTATTACCCCTCTTTGTGTTTATAATTTAAAATTATTCATTTTGCTTTTGCCACCTTTTTATATTTTCTCTGATATTTTTAGTATGCATGCTGTCTTGGACAGTTGCTGGAAGAGGAGAGGGTCGGGGTAAAACAGTGTTGACGTGATTTATGAACATCTCAAGTGATATAAATTTTGTAATTGAATGGAATTCAATGTTATTCATGTTTTTTTATCAAACAAAGGAAGACAATCAATTTAAAACAACATTGCCCTTCTTTAGTTATGTCCCCTTTCCATATTATACTAAAGCAGTTTCCCCGCTTGTGTCCCATGCCCCACATGGGGGCAATTTGATTGTTCTGGGGGGGGGGGATTCGAACAAGTTGTATTAGGCTTGATTTAGGGGTTCATTAAATTTGTTAATCTAAAAATAATATGTATGTTACATGGAGGAGGGTGTAAAAGATTTTTAGAAAGACTTTAGGTTGGGCCAGCTAAAATACAGGTTGGAAAACACTTCTCTGAAGTGTATGTAAAATTGTGAATTACATGGCATTTATGTTGAGATAAGTTGTTAACTATGCATGTCTTCTTTTTCATTTACGTTCATTCACAAACTCATGTACGTACACAAACTCGGCGTGATAATGCTATTATCACGCTGCAGAAGGTTAATGAAAGGTGTTAGAATAGATCATTGCAAGAAAGGTGGCCGTTGATCTAGAAAACAGGGGCTTACTCCCCTTCACTTTTGGAGCATGTCGACCTGGCAGAGACACAACAAGTAATTCAGCAATTGTTGCCTAGCATATTTACAAAGGCTTTCATGTATATTAAGAAACAGTGGCGGCAGCGATATTGTGCAATTTTGGTAGAAACAGATACGGTTTCACAGTTATGATATACGAAGGGTTTGGTGAGTAACCCTTTTCGCTCTGGTGCACTAGTTATAATGCAGTCATCAACCACTCTAAGACAAAGATCGTCTGGTTCTCGGTGAACAACAAGATTGTTACAGACTCACTTTCAACTGTCACATGATCGACAGGGAGCATGATTGACACTTAGGAATCACAATGGATAGAAGCCTTTCTTTTGCGAAGCATGTCCATAATGGCATTCATACAACTATGAAGGGTATCCGCGCTATTAACGTTATGGCCTTCGCAGAGATGCAACAGTGTGCACTATCTTTGCTGACGCCTGCAATGGTACTAACTGTTATGGACTGTAATTTATTATTACTCACACCGTCGCAAATACAGGTTGATAGGCTGGAGAGAGTTCAGAATTTGGTCATAAAAGCAGTTCATAATGTGCCAGTGATAAACCAATCTCTGCAATGAGTTTTCTTCTAGATCTACCTAGCATCACAGTAAAACATCGAGTAGCGCAGACGAAAGAATTCTTTAAAATTGCCAAGAATGACCAATATCCTTCATACCAACCAATATATAACACAAAAGGAATACGCATCAAACTAGGACTGAAGTGGATATCTGAAGTAGAAGATACCCTACTCAGAGTCTGCGAAATGGAAGAAATAGGAAGAGACTGTGAATGGATGGATGTAAATAAAACAGAATGTGGTTGAAAAATGTAATACAGCAAGAAAGAGAGTGCCATGGTTGGTCTGCGGGAATGAAACTTCGCCAAACTAGATCGACAACAGCACTAAAAAAAACGTAAACTTGTAACAGCTGAAATGGCATGCTTACGCAGAATCCTAGGAATATCGCTAAGAGACAGAGTGAGGAATGAGGACATTAGACAAAGATCCGGCAACAACCGGCCCAATCTTGTAATATATCAAGAGACAACAGATCAAATGGTTTGTACACATCAGCAGACTACGATCAGACAGCATACCACAGCAAGCTATGCTACACAGATATAGTGAAGGCAGACCTAGAGGCCGATCACAAAAACGATGGAACACGGAAATAAAAGAGACGACAAATTCCACAATAAACACGACGGTAATCTCCAGAAACTCTTCTACCCCTGACGCTGAAATGCAACCAATGGTTTAGCGAATAGATAGATAGATATAACTACGAATATATGCATTGATGTTATCTTTGTTGTTGTTGTTTGGATCCTCATTAATTACGAGTGGATAACAATTAAGTCGCACATGTTTTAGTGTGCTTTCTTCAGAACGTTATTTTATACCCTTACATCTCCAACTCGCAGCAGTGTGCAATGCTTTGAGTTGAACTACTACATCCTGCTAATCTGCAGGAGTTTGAGAACGAACGCAGAAGAAGAAGAAGAAGAATATGCAATGTACAACATTACGTTACGTTCCGGTTCCATCACACGTCGAGTATTGCACATTAATCATCATTAATTTGTTGTCTCCACAACCAATATAGATTGGCTGCAACGGACGTTCAACATTCCTTGTCTCTATACTTTGCTCACTTTAAAAATTAAGTGAGTCGGTGCTTCTGATTGGTTGTTGGACGCAGAATGCATTAATCGATTGTTAAGTACCCAATGATATTATTTTTAAATGTTTTTTACATGTTGTTTAAGAAGAAAAAGAGCTGAATTAATTATAACAATCGTGGATGAACTACAACATGATGAAAAAGACAATGTACATGTTCATAGTATGATAAATTGCGACATCACTTGAATGACCAGAAGAGTGGGGTGCAAGGGAACACATTGCTCTAGGCGGGCCCATGATTAGCAGATAACCAAGATCCCAAATGTACCTCCTCGCGGTGCACCCTGGAAACAGAAACACAGCAGCTCGAGCTGATTCTGGCTAAATAATTTGGGGATCGTGTCCTAGAATGTGGAGGTAACAGATGGAAATAGATTTTACTGTATAAGAGACAGACAATATCTCCGACACCACCAGCATCACCACATATAGCGACACTGTCGACATACAGTGAAGCTAGTCAGTCCAGTCCGAACATTGGAGGGCGGCCAATGTAAAATGCACATAAAGGTAGATGCATGGCGAGAGACAAATATGTTTCATACTGAGTACATGTTGTTTTTTTTTTTTTGTTCGTCCATCACATGATGATGATGACCATTTGTTACATCCACTTTTGAAAATTCAATTTTAGTTATGTCCCTGATTATGAATTCGTAGATGGCTAATGAGCCCTATTCGTGCTGTAAAATTCCTTGGACAGTTTGGACATGGAATGACGACTGTAGACGGATCTTGATCTATCCGTGACTTTCTAGCTGCACTCCGCTGTTGAGCTGCTGCATTTCTTTTCTTTTCACAAGATGATGCGCTCTTTTTTATTCTAGAACGCCATGTAGATCAATTTTGTGCAAGTACTTCCCATGTATCGTGGTCCATTTCAAAGGCTTTCAGTGAGTTCTTTAACGAGTCCTTGTAGCGCTTCCTTTGGCCACCTTGAGATCGTATACCCTTCTCTAGCTCACCATAGAGAAGTATCTTTGGCAGACGATGGTCTGGCATACGCACCAAATGACCTGCCCAACGAATCTGTGTCTGTATCAGGATACTGAGTACAATGAAACAATGAAAGGGCAGAACAGCGCTAGAGGGCAGCGCGAACTGCAAATAGAAAGTGAAAAGTTCCTAGGAAAGGGGAACTACAAGCTCTGTCAGCTCGAGGCGAGATTCTAGTTACCTGTGCTCCCTACAGACAGAGACCCAGACCCAATCATTGGCTTTCGGAAAAGCAAGAAGACCTAACTCAACTCTAATGTCAAGCCTTCCTAAACCGGAAATATGCTCGCGAAGAGAAAGAGTTCCGTACCCGATGGGCTTAGGCAAGAAAGGGACAACGATTTTAGCCCTGGCCCAACTCTACTGTCAGGTTTTCCTATACAGGAAATACACTTGCAGAGAGAAAGAGTTCGGTATCTGATGGGCTCAGGCGCTATTGGGACAAGGTCGCTCAGCACGAGAACGCCTTGCTCTCAAACGCGTGGTGTGAGACTCGAACTTGGACTAGGGGTGCACGAAGTCGGTTAATGACACCTCGGCTAAGATGGCGAAAGAGCCAGGTTCCAATTCTTCTGTTGAGTTCTTCCCTTAAGGAACCAGGCTCACGGATAAGAAACGGTTCAGTACCCGATGGGCACAGGCACAGTACGTCCAATTACACGAGACAAGTTCATAGACAGTGGAACACCTCGTGCGAGACAGACGAGAGCAAACATCGTCTGTGCGAAGAGTCACCACATACACGCGTGCCTGGAGACAGATATAGAGGCTGTCACAGGCTAAGGTAGCCCAACCGAATTGTCAAGGCATGCCGAAATCGGATGTGCTAGGCCTACAGGGCGCATAACGGTAGCACAACGTAATCACGCTCCCGGCGGAAATCGCACGGATATCCGTGCTGGTTACAATGGAGCGAACGCAAAAAAAAAATAATCAAGAAGAGTACATAACCAACAACTGACTGGGACACTGAGCCTATATACTTTTAGATGGAGGATGGAATCTAAGCTAGAAAATTGAAATTATTATGGAAATTCCCTTTATGCAGTGATACTGGTTCCTATCAATCATTCAGATCTAACGTTTCATTTTGATAAATTTGATCATATTTGTCATTAGATAGATATCGTGGTCATACAAATTCCCTTGCAACATAATATATTGCAGAGCAGCTACGTTATATGTTCATGCCTGCAGACATATGAGAAAACCATTAGACAATTTGGTTCTGCCAATGTGTATTTAATTAGAGTTGCAACATCAACATAGATTTATCTAATACTAGAAGCAATATTCAGCGTTGTCCGGACAAGAATGAAACAAATAAAAGTAAAAAAAGAATAGATGCGAATATTTTTCTTATAATGTACTGACGACTTTAGTATGTTTCCGTTTCTACATATTAACCCAACAATTATTTTTTTTTAAATCTATTTAATCGAACACCCAAGATTACATTCCCTCCAATAATTATGAATAGAATATGTGTTCTTAATAGCACTTTCTCGGCAAAATACATCTTATTTATATTTTATTTTTCGTGATGCTTCAATACTGAATCAATACACATAACTGTAGTTAATCAAGAATAGTTATGCTATTATCTGAACTTATATCAACTATAAATGACATCAAATAGATACAAATACAAAACGTGCCCAATTTACATTTTCTTAATTGATTAATGATGTTCATCCGTCGTGATCGACGATGACCAGAAACTCAATCATAATAATAATAACAATAAATAATGAAAATAATGAAAGTTAATAGTGCGTTTTTAAATGACTAGCAAGTCCAATGCGCGCACAAAATGTTCTTTTACAGAATTGACAACAATAGAAGGTATCTGTGTGAGGTTGAGATGTTTTTTTTTCTTTTCTACGTGTCCGCTTCTGTCTTGCAGTATCTTGTCTGAATTCTTCCGCCGCTAGTGCTCCCGTTCTAATGCTGTAACGCTATGCTGTTCTAAATTGATTAATACATAGTCGTAAAGACGCGAAATTCATATTGGTTAATGCAAGTTACTGTATTTTATAGAAGATAAAACGTGCAAATCACACCAACATGGGCAGTTGTGACCACTGTGTGCTTGTTCATCATACTCATCTGCAGATTGGAAACTGTAACGAGAAACAAAACTCTCACGGGTCATGTATCTATCATATCCTATCCTATAATCCCGTAACCCGTCATGGTCGTAGGAGTACCACAATAGACCACAATCTGGAGCATTTCAGCACCCATAGTTCTCCAGAGATCCTCTACGATGCGGATAAGTGAAGAATAATTTTGTCATGTGCAGTCCTTCATGTTGTCTGTCCATGCTTTTATTTGTCCCAACACCCCCAAACTCTACTTCTTCCCCCCTCGACCCTGCAGTATTGTTTTTGACCAAGAATCTGACAACAATCCTGTATCTGACAACAGTCAAAACATTGTTGAAATTATTTTTTTTTCAATGAACAACGTTATATTCCTGCGTGTATCCTTGTTATAGCAGTTGTGTGTACGTTATTACTTGTATATAAACTATGAGGGGTTAAAGCAATACGGAGAAATAAGACTGTCACTAGCTCAATGGCGGATAGTGTCCAGCGGATACCTGAAAAATAGCGTAGAACAACAGTTGCGTTTTTCTGCTTTTAGAACACAGTTTAACCAATTCGAAACTGTGTGAAATAAGATTGTGATAGGTCTAGCACACCAATAGTTAGTTAGTCGTCGGATCATCTCTACAAACTGAAGACGTCCATAGTTACTCCGATCTCTGCCTGAGTGTATCCGCCATTACATTTCTGCTGACAGTACCGGTCTTCTGCTGGTTGACCATCATTCTTCTACGCCCTCCAATAAATTCATTTCTAGAAACACATCATTTCAAACCCTGTTCTTTAATCCTGGCCAACGAAAATGAATCATCATCCACACTAGTCTCACTCTTGAGTGCCATATCTCTTATGAAGTTCAAAACGTCAGCGCGATCCATTGCTCCATCACCCTATGTCACAATCGCGCATGACGCCAGTTGATCTGCTCTTTCATTGCCTCAACCACCCACATGACCCAACACGAAAATAAATGTAACTACTTTCAACCTCGCCTTTCTCAAGGCCTCAATTCCTTGTTCGCGAGCGAGACCCACGTGTACCTTCCTAATCATAAACATAGAGTCACTCAAGAAGCATACATGCGTTACCTTTTGTGTGCCTACCAACTCTAATGCCCTTGTCACCGCCATAATAAAAAACCAGTTTCGAACTGAAACGTTTGTAAGAATCATGGAGAGTTCTCAAAAGACGACATTCAAACAGAAAATTAAACAAACCACCAAATTTGGAAGAATAAATATCTTTGGATGAAGAAACAAAATTGAAGATCTTATCAAAGACATGAAGAAACGAAATATTTCAGTTTGTGCATTTCAAACACCAAAATTAAAGATTTTGGATGTAAACATCTTCACCTAAATTATAAACTACACTATGCCGGAGTAGACACAAATACAGGCGATAAGCATGGTGTTGTGTTTATAATAGACCCAGTGATCTCGAAAGAAATAGTGGATATCAAGTGCGTGCCAGAAAGTATAATAACAGTTGTTGTGACAGTGAACGGTGTAAGTACAATCTACATTTAAGTGTACACACCATATAAGGCTCGAAACAATGAGTGTGAGGAATGTTTTGAAAACTTAAATGAAGACCGTAAGCAGAGAAGAAAATGTGTATGTCAAGGGAGACTTCAGAACCAACTTAGGAATGGATAGATATAGAATAGAAGAATATTTAGGACTATTTGCTGATAGAATGAACAGGCAAAACGACAATGGATATAGAATGTTGTAAGCATGCAACCAATACAATGTATTCGTTACAAAAACCTTCAAACACAGAGAATCCCAGACATACACATGGTACAAATGTAACGACTTTAATTCTTGATTCTTGAATAGAAACTAGCATCACAGCATGTGGGGCACTCCCATAAGTGCTCCACTCTCTGTTCATGTAGCCGTCCCAGTGTATGTAGACTCAGAGTCCCGGTAATGTGTTGATTGCGTGATCTTGAAATGAAGTAGTGTCTTGATCAAGTCTGCTTTATCTCTTTTCAGCATTGTGATGTCTATCGCCGCATTGCCTGCCAATAAGTCCGCTCTCTCATTTCCTATGACCCCAGCATGACCAGAACAGTATATCCATGCAATGCTCTGGACAAGTGAGTTATTAAATGTCCCACCATTCCTTTCTCTGATTCGGAACATGAGACTAAAAACACGACCTTAATTGCAAAAGTCAAATAGATTTCATACTAGCAAAAAGAAAGAATAGACGAATTATAAACGATGCGAAAACAATACCAAATATATGAGCAGACACCGACCACAAAACAGTGATAGCATCATTTAAAATAAAAAGAAAGAACAACAAGGGACACAACATACTAGCTAGAATCAACATACAAGTTAAACTAAAAAAACACCTTCTGGATACTAATATACGAGAACAATATAAACAAAGATTCGTGTAGGAATTTGAAAAGCTACCAATAACTACCAAGTTAATTAAAGAATAACGGCAAATATTCAAGAAAACCATAATGCGGAAGAAACTTGTGGATACAGGTAGGAAATTCATAGTAACACTATGGTGGAACGTGGAAGTAAAAGGTGCCATAAGAGATCATAAATAAAGATTCAAGATACGGACTACAAATAAACCGCAAGAAGATTATATCTAGTACAAGTCAACTAAATCAATAACAAAGAAAATCAATAAAGATGCTTAAACTAAAGCTTGACAAGAATATCATAGTGAATCATTAAGTACAGATTACAAACAAGCACAAAAGAAACTCTTCACGAAAATTACAAATATGAGAAACAGGGCAGATAAATCTGAACCAATTGAAATAATAAGTGATGAAAATTGGAAAACAATCAATGATCAGAAACAAATCAAGGAATGGTGGCAACAGTATTTTAAAGAATTACTAAATCTAACAGATGGAGGTGACAACAATATACTAGACAATATTACGGAAAAATTAGAACCAAACATATTGCTAGCAGAAAAAGAAAATGACATACAAACACCTCAATCAAACAAAGCCGCAGGACCTGAAAACATACAAGTCAAATTAATCACAGAAGCAGCAGCTCTGTGATAAAATAATTACTTCGGCTGTTTAATCTAATATGGAACATACAAGGAATACCAGAAGACTGGAAAAACGCTGTAGTAATGTCTACCTGAAAGAAAAAAGACAGCAAAAGAGATTGTCCAAAGTACAGAGGTATTTCACTTCTAAGCCACACTGAAAAAATGTTCAACAAAATTCTAGAAAGAAGGTTAGGAGCATTCAAAGAGACACAGCTTAGCATCATTCAAATGAGATTCCGTAATAACAAAAGCCGTACGGATGCCATTTTTACAATCAAACAACTGGAAGAAAATAAAACTGAAAACAGCAACGAATTGAATATCGCGTTTGTCGACCAAGAAACAGATTTCGACAGACAGACAACAATTTTTGAAAATATTATCAAATATGTGGTTCCGCAACATCTAAACAACGTGTGTAGAAGTAGTTACACAGGTAGTTAATGTGAAGTTAGAACAAGTGTTGGGCTTTCAGATAAATTCCACCTACACTCAGGCGTGCGACAAGGATGTGTTCTATATCCCTTGTTATTCATTACATTTATCGATTGCATATGTAAAATTCCAAATACTAATGAAGAAGACAATCTAAACAACCTCCTGAGCGAACTTCTTTTTTGCAGACGATCAAGCAATAATAGCAACAACAAAAGAACAAATACAACAACATATAAATATACTCTAATGTATAAAACCATTCATTGATTCCATGCCGTCCGGCGTAGACGGTAATGTATCTCCACATTCCTCTGCTTTTCTTTTAAATATAATTTTTGATGATTCTACATAATGCCAGGCTTTCAAGCCATCCATCATTTTCTCACGTTTCTCACGTCTTCCTCTGTTTCTCTTACCCTCGATCTTTCCAATTGTTACGATGTTCTCCGGCCCACCTCTTCTCATGACGACCCAGAAACTGTGATTGTCGTCTTCTAATACGGTTAATAATTTCTCTATCTGAGTTGACGAGTTGCATTACTCTTTTTAGCTGCCCGCGATATTTTCAACATACTTCTATAAAACCACATCACTGTGGCCTCCATATTTGTTCTTGCAATATTGTCAATTGTTCATGCTTCACTACCATATAACAGTATGGTCTCTATATAACACATTAGCATGTTCTTTCTTATTTCTATTGATAATGAATTATAACACAAGATGGTCCTAATCTTTTGGAATACTGCTTTTTCCTGTGCTGTTCGACTTTTATCTCAGTGATGCATCTACCATCTGAAGAAATAATTGTGCCCAAATATTTAAATTTGTCTACTTGTTTAAGAACTATCCCGTTGACATTAATGTTACATTTAGAAGGGTTAGATGTTTTAAATGTAACCATTACCTCTGTTTTTTTAGTGTTCAAGCTGAGATATTTGTTTGCGCTTTTTTCTACTATAGTTGTAATCAATTGTTGTAGTTCTTTTTCACTCTTTGCTTGTCGTCAGCATATCTCAGGTTATTCACGTTATACCCAACAGCTATTCCTGACATATTTTCTATAGATCTAAAAATCATTTCACTGAATAAGTGAAACAGATCAGGTGATAGCACACACCCTTGTCGGACTCCATGTCTTATTGGATGAAATTCCCCCATTTAGTTTTTGTTTTGATACTATATAATACTAATATTAATATATAATACTATATAACTATATAATACTATATAATACTAATAATACTATAATATGTGCAGTTTAAACAAAACTCACCAGGATGGTAGATAGTGATGTGTGGAGATATTTTTGAACTAAATGTCTAAATGTGACACTCCTACACCCTGATGGATTATGCGTTTTATTATTATTATTATTATTATTATTATTATTATTATTATTATTATTATTATTATTATTATTATCATTGTTATTAAGATAGACGACACCATTGCCCCATGAGCATTGGCTACTTAACCGAATTCTCTCTGTATAAGCCGTTTTCGACAGCGACTACAGTCAAATTCGGGAGCCGCGTTAGCTCAGTGGTTAGCGCACTGGCTACGCATATGAGTGGTCCTGGGTTCATTCCCCAGTTGAGGTGGAAATGTTTTTCAGATCGCAACGGCTCCCTGGTCGACCCAGCCTTAAATGGTTTAATCCGGGAAGTAAAGACTGCGAGGGAGAGGAGATGGCTACCGGCCTCATTTGCAAAGCTTCTGAAATGTGAGATCGTTAACATCTCACACCCCTACGGCATTAATAAATGATATGGGTTACTTTACTTTCTACTTACTTACAGTCGAATTAGGCAGTGATTAGCTCATCCTCGAAGAACATGATTTGCTTCCAGTCTACGTTGTTCACATCGTCCAGAGTCCGAACTCAACACACTGTTTCGGTCAGAAATGTGAACAATATATGCTTTCCAACATTTGTTCAACGCTTTTCCCTAGTGCATTGGAAATATGTTTTCTAAACTGTGTTCCATATCCTGGAGTACGTGCACAAGTTCGTATATTAGTCTTCAATCATACTTCAAATAGGGTCAATTGTGGTGAGACATTTGTATCGGACACATCGTTCTGGCTTCTGTTTGTTCATAACAATACTTCCGCCTACTGGTCTCGAGCCTAACAATGGGGACTTCATTGTCACTTTAACTTTTTCCTTGTACATCGTTGCCCTTTAGCACGTGTTGCATTCTTCAGTCATTTAATTGGCACTCTAGTTGTCGCTACTACCTGTATTGGGACACAGACACTGGCCGCCCATCTAATATACCTGCATTCTAGCTGTTCGAGCCAGAATGCCTTTCATGACTGTATATCGACAGTGCTGCTGGCTGCGTTGGCTATGATGTACCATAGATATTGCTTGCTTTTTTATAGTCAGTACTCATTCCATCTACAGCCTTTCCACACACAGACACGTATCCTAAATGTTTATGGCAGAAACACATCATAAAACACGGCATTTATGTTTTTTATTATTTTATTTTAATTGGGACGGTGCGTGCATGACAAGTACTTTTAGGATCTTGGTTTCGTTAACTACCCATATGTTTAAATGTACTTTCTGTATTTATATGTGCATATGTGAAAGAATGCTTGAAGAATACTTCAACTAGCTCACAGCTAAATGGATTATTTCATCATCATCATGATCTCCGCGTATATAACTCAGCAATAATAGACGTCCTTCGCATGCGATGATTACACGTTTCATATGTTATTGCATCTATTTGGTGTGTGTGAAGATGAATGAAAGTCCTATCCCTGGCATAAAACCGCTTGCTACTTTTGGGAAACATATGATCAGAAATGGACGTCTGCGTTTGCGATGCTCTGTCTTTTTGGGCAGTATGTTTTATCGGTATCTCTAATATTTAATGCTTCTCGGCGGTGCAATCCCCTTTGTTGTATTGCTGCGCCACACAGGGACGACTGAGCGACAGACTTCCAGCATGTGACGTCTATGTCAAAACTCTTTAAAGACACTTTGAGAGAGTACTTAACTCAGTGTTTCCTAAACTTTTTTGTACCAAGCACCACCAAAGTCTTTCTAAAAGTCTGTTTCCCGCCCCCCCCCCCCGGTGACATATACATTCATTCATTCATTTTCCTTTTGCGCTGAAGTTAGCGCATAGGGCAGAGGTCAGATATCTCCAATTCTGTCTGTTCAAAGTTATTCTGTGCAGTTCTTGGATAGTATGGATATTGATTGTTTTACTTTCTCTAAGTATTGTTCTTCTGAGTGTTTCTTTTGGTCTACCCCTTGCTCTTTTGCCTGTAGGTATCCATTCAAGAGATTGGTGATGTATCCTGCTGATGTCTGCGCGTAGGACATGCCCGATGTAGGATCAACGGCGTTTCTTGATAACATCTGTGATGAAATTTTGATGTGTCTCTTCTCTGATTTTATCATTCGATTTTAATTCACTCCAATGGGTGTTAGTTATCCTACGAAGACATTTTTTCTCGAAACTCAGTAATTTTTTTTCTGAAGATGAAGAGCTTTTCCAGCTCTCACATCCATATGATAGCACCGGAATAACGCAGGAATTAAATAAGCGCATTTTCGTGCGTGTGCTGATTGACTTTGACTTCCAGATATTAAGACAGTATGTTAAAGGCACTTGATGCTAGTGCGATGCGAGTTGTAATTTCTTTATGACAGCACCGTCGAATATTAGTTTGCTTCCTAGATAGGAGAATTTGTGTACCTTTTCAAGTTGTTGTCCATTTAAAGTCCATAATTTTTGTTTTTGATGCGTATTACAACATCTGATATTTAAGAATAGCACGTGTGATTTCTCTTCGTCATCACTACGGGATTGTCGTACAGTGACATATACATATTTATTTATATTTAGAAAGATGTATTTCCTAGATGAAGCCTAATTACAACTTGTTCAGGACACAAGACAGGTTTTTGGAAGAAACCTCTAGGAAATCATTAAGAAAAAACAGTAGGCCGTAAATACATTTTCAAAACATATAATAGAGAACTAAAACATTCAATGTGAGGTCAAGTCTAGATGAATGTACTAAATTTAGTGAGATCTTTGTGCGTGCTGCAGAGTTTTTACATTGGGCTCTAAGTTAGTCAGCTTCAGTCTCAATTCTCCCCGTTCTGTGATACCCAGTCAATTTCTTTTCTTTAGTAACAAATCATTTACGACACTAAATCCACATTCAGCTAAATTTGAAGATGTAAACGGTAACATTATCTCTCTTGCAAATTTGGTTGAATTTGGGTATTTAATTTTGGTTTAATCACAAAGTCATGCCATCGCTCCTTTTATATTGAATAACGTTTTAATTGACTCATCATTTTGCTTTTCTGAGAGTTCTTCTTGGTACTTCATTGAAACATAAGACAAGTCCACTAACATTGGCTGCATCAACCAGACTAGAAAATCAATTTGTTTTAACTTAGAAAATCTTTCTTTTAAATCAGCGGACAGAATTTTCATATGATCGACAATAACAAGTACAGCAGTATCAGTCACTTGACATCCATTTGCACTGAGAATTTTCCTGTTTTCAGCTTTCCAACAAGTTGTATTCACTCATTTCATTTATTCTTTTGCTGACAGTATTATTACTCAGTGGCATTTCTTTCACGTCGGTATCACCTATGCGGCTGCAGTGGGCCCCGCACTTCATAAGCCCATAAGTTCATATTATAATTTATTTTATTATCCTCTTCCCTACCCAGACTGGGCCCCGCGCTATCAGTTTCGCATTGGGCCCCTCAATTGTTAGGGCCAGCCCTGCGTGCGCCCCACGTTGGGAAACACGGAAATACACGGACATACATGGTATTATACCTACTCTTTTCATAATTCTTCATTTCCTATCTAACTTATTTTACTTCATTTTATTTTGAATTTCTTATTTTTTCATATTTTAGTATTTTATAAAAACAATGTTTTGTGTGTTCAATTACATTTTCTTCTCCTATTTGCTTCGTATACTAACGAAAAATCTAACAGGCAAACTAAAAATAAACTATTAATAACTACGTATTATGACTGCTTTATTCTGTACAGTTCTTTTTCCTTGCGGAACTCGCCATACATCAGCAGTTTTTGAGATGCCTTTGTCATGCATGTGCACAACATGTCAAGCCAATCCTAGTTTTACCTTTTTCAACATTGTATTAATACTTGGAATGTTGGTTCTAGTCTTTCTTGCCACTTTATCCCTAGAAGTTTCCTGATAAGTAAAAGCAATTAAACACGCTCTCGTGTCTTCCCACACATTCATGCGCAGTCTGAAAAATGCAACATCAACAACTCAACAAAACAAAATAAATAACGTCGTAGTTTTATACTGAATACATTAACAAATTTAAAACATAATTCTTGCGATCATATCACTAGCATTACTTATCAAATTTCTAAATATAATCCACGTTCTTCAAAACAGTAATAGCTCCATTTTTAATGTAATATCCCGTACAATGAGTGTACTATTAGGTTACCTGTATTTTATGTGTATTTGAAACATAGTTGTGTTCATACGTTGTACTAAAGATTATTTGGTATTTTTGGTTATTTTCTTGGTAAACATTAATTGTATATATTTATGTCATAATTTGACATAAGTTGTCAGATATTACATGATGTCACTGCATGAGTTTATATAGATTTACAAATGCATAAAATGTATGCCATGTCCAATCGTGTTAGTTTATTGATCAATACTAACAACCAGTTTAACAGTAGGCCTAATAATGTTGTCGTGTTATCATGGAACGGGATAGTTATAGCGTATTATGCCAAATAAAATCGAAATCGTCTACTTCTCATTGAAATGGTTATTTTAATTTACACTTAATAGTGCATTTCAGACGCCAGACGTTAAGTACATATGTGTCACTATGTTTTAAAGATTTAAGATCGCTGCAGTAGTTGTAACCTGGGGCAGCAAACACAATAATTGGTTGATGTTCTGTAACAATACTTAATTTTCCCAAAAGACTGCATTCAACAATGATTTACATAATGCTAGTAAATAACATATATTCATAAGTCGTATGGGTAGCATATAACATTCAGAATCTAGCTATCAGCCCATAATTTGTTGGCTTTATAGATATTTTTCTAGGCAATATAAGTGTCTACTAGTTTGGCACTGCTTTCTGTACGACCCGAATGCACAGCTCCAAGTGACGAGATTCGTGATACATGGATTCAAACTCGGTATTTAGGCCGTCACAGACGCGCTCTCTACCACGTCATCAACGAGCAGGACCATAATTTCTATACTTATGTTTGTTTATAATTATAAACATTTAAACAACAGAAACGATTACACTGTCCTCTATGCATTATTAACTCCATAGACTATTTACTCTTAAATTGAATTGGCAAGTCCAACAAGAATAGTCTATTTGATGTGTTTAATTCCTGGAATGTGGTTCAAAAGCCGACCAACCACATTGTTCTGGTGATTGGAAGCTTTAGCAACGTCTAAAAATTCAACTAATAGAAATGTCACGTACGTGGCACGTTTCAATTCCTCGTATAACAGTCGCGTAACACAATTAACTAAACACTAAGATATAATGAAGTAATTATGAACATTCAATAACAGCGTATACTTAATCAGTATTTGTATGACAAGATGCATAAGATCCACTCTTGATGTATGGACATATATTTGCTAAACTAGGCTTTGCTGACAGTAATATTTAGAAAAGTGTACAACTCAACATAACAAACGTCTTGTATGTTATCTAATCAACCTTTAAAATGACATCATCATCAAACATTGAAATAAGCGAGCACTTTTTACTAATATATACATGGATTACATATGGTCTTCTGTGTCAGCTAATCAACGTGTTTGGATTCATTACAAACATTGTTAATATCATATGCTTTTTGAAGCAAGGTTTCAGAGATTCTGTAAACATCAGTCTATTAGGTATACACTTATGACTACCAATAATTTAATGATGCATATTTAATTCTGTTGTCTATTGTCTTTCCCCAGGAGGAGGATGGTTTATATTATCCACACTTGCCGTTAAGTGTATTGGGGTTGGAGCCTCAGTGTTCGTTCAAAGGTCAGATGTGTCGCTTTTGTTGTGTCGAGTAGATGTTTGTTAAATGTTATCTTGATGTTTCTATCCACCGTTTTTGTGGTCTACCTTTGCTTTATATCCGGATATTCTTTTGTTATATGCCATTATTGGTATTTGGTTTGACTTCATTCTTTTAAGTTGACCAAACCATTTTACTTGCGGTCTTTCTGTATGTCAAATGCATGGTAGTATACCTACTCTTTTCATAATTCTTCATTTCTATCTAACTTATTTTACCTTTCATTTTTTTTCTAATTTCTAATTTTTTCATATTTTAGTATTTTAGAAAAACAATGTTTTGTGTGTTCCATTACATTTTCTTCTCCTATTTGCTTCGCATACTAACGGAAAATCTAACAAGCAAACTAACAATAAACTATTAAAAATTTAGTCTACCCCAGTTCTCAACATTTTCAGATTCAGAAGATGAGTCCACAAGAACTACGTGTAATCGTTATTAATATTATTACGATTATTATCTTGACAAAGGCTTGGTGATCGAAATGTTGAATCTGTGTATATGTCTCATTTGTAATACTGATATTTCACCATTTTATTCTAAAGTTAATATTATCTAAAATTACAAATTAGTAAAATTACTACTTTTCACTTATCAAGTGGTAGACAATTTTACTGCAGTTTTTTTATGTTTAAAGGTTCATAGTCTGGCATGTGGCAGACATGACTGATCTAGACATTTGAGTTATCATCTATATTTAATATATGACTATGAATTATATGATTGTGGAGGCTGTGATGGTAGAGTGATTAGTATATTGGTCGCTAAATACAGTTCGAGCAAATTTGGACGTAAAGAAAATGAAAATCCATATTGCACTAGCTATACATTTGGATATTTTTGTGGTGCCAGCAAACTACAATAATTGAAAAAAGCGTGACTTACGAAGTAGTTCCAAAAACTTTTCGGAATTACTGGATTATATAGAAATACATAACAATATAATTATCTACATTACATTTCCTTCAAAGTAGTTCCCTGCGACAAATATCTACTTTTTCCAACGTGCATACAGCTGCTGTAAACAGTGAAATCCTTTATTATACACCTCTCTCAGCTCTCAGCTGTCTTGTCGCATTTGTCATAACGCCATCTGCGTCCTTGAATCGCTGTCCTTTCAGTACTGATTTCAGTCGACTGAACACGAAAAATCAGCCGGTGCAAGATCAAGAGAATATGGATGCTGATCCAAGGTAATCACATTATTCTTTGCGAGATATTGTTTTACTAGTAGAAATCAAACTGTCGAATCATTGTTATACAACATAATCTAACTACTATTCTCCATTTTTATTGTCATTTTCTTCACCCTGCACCTCCTAACAATGGAAGAAACGAACGTGCATTACCTTGTTAACCGCACGATCTTCAGGTATGAAACCATGCTAGACAATAACGTAGGAATAAAACATTTAAAAAGTCCAACATAACTTTTCCTTTGCTCTTTTCCAAACGAAATATATGTGTCCAGTAGAATGTAGGTGATTTTCATTCAGAGAACTGACGTTGTGTCGAAGATTCGTACAAACAGCACCTCAACATTTCATCTCCTGTGATAATGTTGTTGAAAAAAATAGCTTTCTTGATCAGCCATAGTGATTATGTCTCCTACCATGATCAATCTCGTTTCTTTTTTTCGGGAGATAACATTTTGGAAAATATTTTTTTAGCAAATACTGTGCATGTGCAATTCATTGTGGAAAATAATGTGGCAAATTGCAACTTCTATTTCAGCTTCTGAGGATATTTGCTTGACACTAGGTCTTCTGTCAGCGCGAAAACGTTCCGAACATGCTCAATGTTTTACACGTTGATCGTGGTCGTCCACTACGTGCATCATCATCAACACTAACGCAGCGTTCACGGAAACGCTTGTACTACACAAATACTTGTGATTTCATATGCTTTATCAAGCAATGTTTCTCTGAGGATGACTTCTCAAGCAAAACACATAATTTGACATTTGTTCGTTGTTCAACTAATGATATTTTCAACCCCGACGATACAACTAGCACAACACACAAATAAGCATCTGTATCTTCTCTTCGAAGTATATTGGACAGTCATATCTGCCACATACTTTCGTCAAAGTGGTTACCAACTTCTAAACATATAATCTCCAACATCATCGTTCATTATAGTCGACTATTCCTGGAACTTTTTCAAGCTACCTTATATAAATGTATTAAATTATTTTAAATTATAAATTAAACTATAATGAATTATTTCAATATTCGCATTGTTTGTTATAGTGCGAAAACTACTATACGAAAGACAATTAGTTTATTATTCATACTGTTGCCGGAGGCTGTGTGTCTGCCGAAAGGCGCATATTTCGCTTCTCAGTAGGTAGCTATGATTTTGCAAATTCCGCTTTATGGATCATATGCTGCTAGGCAGAAGGATTGTGAAAATGAACTCAAAAAAGTAAATATAGTATTTGTTTAAAGTGCGTTCATAAATAGTTGTCCACTTATATTGTACATTTTCTCCGTAATTACTGAGCGTATAGGCTTCATATTTTGCATGAGTGCATTATTTCATAACCACTTTACAGATTATTATTTATTATATTTTCTAGATTAAGCGGATTTATCGCAGCAGTCGCTACAAATGTCGTTTTTTAGACAGCAATATTTTTCTGTTGATAGTCATAAAAGTAGACGGATTTACATTACAAATTACCGTATTATTTGTCAATGAGGAGACGTGTGTCGTATTTCTTTATTATTGTTTTTTGCTCTCCAATTATTCATTGGCTGTTAGACAAAGTGTGAATACACTAGACAATTAAAAGCATTATGAAATACGAAGACGTCAATATTGATTAAATTATATTGCCGTGAAATATCTTTAGTGAGCATCTCATGCATCAAATAGCACAATTTTAGATAGTGAATTAATTTTTACATGTGTGCAACATTGTTCCACCATTTTTTTTAGAGATTTCACTGTCGATTATATTAAAATAATAGCAAAACGTAACTTTTCTCAAAGGTGTATCTCATATTCGATGTGTTTTTATTGTGATGTCTTCATCATATTAAGTTTTTGTAAATAATTACAGTGTATCATGAAGCAGCATTTACAACGATATTATAATCATGTAACCATGTCTTTGAAAGTTGAATTCGTTACACCCGCCGAAGAAGAATAAGTCGGGTCAATGGCGCAAATAAAACGGTGACACAACGCATTTCCATTATCTAGACTATATCCTGCTGGAAATCTAGTAATGTCACTGTCCTGCTACAAGAGAGATCCAGTGGGAGTTTGAGAATTAACGATGAAGAAGAAGTAGAAATTCGTTACACTGAAAAAGTATAACTATGAGATTGTGCAAACATTTTTCACAAGAAGCGCGACGCGGTACTCTATTTCATAGCATATCTAAGCCCTCAAACAGAACACAACATGTCATGGTATAAACAGCAAAACACTATGAAGGTCGTTATGCGAAGATAACCATAATTTTGTTTTTAAAAAACAAAAGAAACGAGAGGAAGAAAAAATGTTGTAGATAATTTCGATGAAGAAATTATTAAAAGATCAATTCATAGACTTTTGGTTTGCAAAGAAGCATTCACATTAAAGACACCGAAATCGTATCTAGAAAAGAGCAACGATATTCATATTTCTAAAACTAAATAAAGGAACTGGATTTACATTTCGGAAATATACATGTGGTAGAAACATCATTTGTGAGAAACCACATTATTAACTATGAGACGTAAAGTTATGCGATAAATTAGGGAGATGTGTAGAGAAAATTGTGATATTGTATATAGGTCTATATATAGGTGAAACATGGATAAACGCTCACCAGACTAATGAAATGGAAAGCAATCTGTATATGGAACTATTAACAGATATGTTCCAAGCAGCAAATGTCATAGACTAATAATGACACCGGTAGGTAACCGACAAAATGGTCTTTTGAAGAATGGTGAACTCATTTGTATTTCCAAATCTACCGATAATCGAGACTACCATGCTGAGATAAATGGTCATATATTTAGAGAGTGGATAGAAAAGACTGTAGTTCTATCATTAGAAGGTGGTACTGCTAGTAGAACATAATGGAAAATAATACTCACGTGTAAAACAGGTAATGAAGTCCTACTGAATTATGACTAAAACACTACACACTAACACTAACGGATGTAAATATGGTACATATAACAAAACAATACACAGAATATAATCAACAGATGACAATACACAGGACAAAGTCGACGTTTCGGACCAATAGGCCTTTTTCAAGACACGGACACAACATACAAACATAAAAAAACCACAAGTAAAAATGAATGCGTATCCGAGTGAAATGTGGTAGTAAGATCAAATATTGTAATCTTATATATCTATGTTCATGCTCCTTCATAATTTTATCAATGCTATCTATATATATTGTGTCTATATATATATTATATTATATATATATATATATATAATATCTATATTGTGTCTCTTTAGGATGTACCATATTTACATCCGTTAGTGTTAGTGTGTAGTGTTTTAGTCATCATTCAGTAGGACTTCATTACCTGTTTTACACGTGAGTATTATAGTTCTATCATTAGATAGACTCCTGTCTGGTAACGGACAGCACAAATAAAACGGCAACACAACCCATTTCCATTCTCTGGACTACATTCAACTGGAAATCTTGTAGGATCATTGTCCTGTTACAAGAGAAATCCAGTGGGAGTTTGAGAATGAACGCTGAAGAAGAAGAAGGAGCTCGAGCTTACGTTCTAAAACCAGATGTGTAGCCTCGACTGTGATATGACCGTGTTGTTCAGGATGCCCCTGACGTTTTCTATCCACCTTTTCCGTGATCTTCCTCTGGCTTTGTACCCTGATCTCATTTGGTTATATGCCTGTATGGGCAATTTGTCGTGATGTATTCTCATAATGTGATGAAACAACTTTTATGTACAATTATCTATCTTTACTAAAGATAACAATTAGAGAAGAATAATATTACATTCAGAATACCTCATTTTTACCCATGCTACAATAAATGAACTATATATCGCCTATACCAGCAATTACTGTAAAATTTCTTTTCCACATAAAATAAAATTACTACTACCTTAAAAACGACAATCGTAGCGACTGCTGCGATAAAAACTTCAATCTAGCTAATTCTTAATAATAAATCTGTAACGTGGTTATGGAATGATGCACTCATGTAAAATATGAAGCATATACGCTCAGTAATTACAGAGATAAGGAAGATTAATAAGGAAGAGATTGGCAATGGCATATTGCAAAGTGACACGGCTGGAAAACATGTGGAAAGACGGCAAAATAGAAACGAAAGTGCTAATGTTACGAACTTTTATTTTTCCGGTTGCAACATAGTCGGGTGAAACATGGACTAAGTAAAACAGCGGCAAAGAAGATCAACGCCTTCGAGCTGAAATGCTACAGAAAGATACTTAGAATATCATGGAAGGATAAGATCAGAAACTCAGATATTGTAGACACACTGGGTATTCCAGAGTGTTGGTTACTAAACACAATAACAAAAGGAAAACTACGCCTGTTTGGTCATATAGAGAGACATAACTGTTTGGAGAGACAGATAATGGAGGGAAGAGTACCTGGGAAGAGGAGAAGGGGCAGACCAAGAAGACGATGGACTGATGACATTAAAGAAAACATGAATACATCGCTAGAAAATGCAAGCCACATCGCCCAAGACAGAGAGAGGTTCAGAGAGTTCATTGGGAAGACAACGTTCTGGAAGGAATACGTCACATGACACAATTACAGAGAAAATAGACAATATCGGTGGACAACTAGCTATTTATGAACGTACTATAACACATATACACGCATATCTATATTGTGTCTCTTTAGGTTTGTCAATCTCTGATCTAGGCAGTCTTGTCACTCTGGCTTGGACATGCATTTGCTTTACGCCCTCAATCATGCGAGCTGATTTACCATTTGAACCTTTGGGTATTGTATTTTTGACATCAGGGATGACTCATATGTCATTTACACGGGTCAGCAGTTGTATTACAGCCATTATTACACTGGAGAGATGTTTATGCATAACGTATCCGTTAAAGGTGGGTCATCTTATATAACTAATCTTAAGATTGTACTAGTCCTTATTTATTGCCAGGTATTTGCGCCTACGATGGCGAAAAACATCAGCTAAAGTTTAACCTTGAAAGTATACAATGTAAATCCTATCGGTTAGTGGGAAATCAAGCCAAAATGGCACATTTCACTATTTTCTTCATTTTTATTGGCTGTCACGGAAAGTATAGTCATATCTATCCATTGTCTTTTCTCTCCTTATTCTGTGCGGAGTCGCAGGTATAAATGACAATCGGTTTTCGGGATATTGTGCGTCTGGTCGATTGATATGCAGTAATACTGTGCCGTGTCAGAATGTTGTAAACTCCTTCAATACACTGTCTTCTTGGTCTTCCTCTAACTCTTTCTGTTTCCATTTTCATGTTGTATGCTCTTGCCGTTGGCCAATAAGGGTTCATTCTCATTTGGTGGCCGAACTATTTCGATCTCTGTTTTTCAATATATTTGACCACTGAAGTTGTTCAAATAGGTCTTGTAATCTACTCATCTTTCACATGATCTCTTCTTGTTCTATTTGTGTTACTTTTCTTAGACATCTCAAATCACACGTAGTAAGCTTTCTCTCTTGTTCTTTAGTTTAAGTCCATGTCTGACATTGAAAAAATAATAATGGGATCAATATTGAATTTATGATTTACCTTTTGGTTTCCATCAGGATAGATGTGTGCTTCAAAATTTGAGTAAGTTCATAATTTCCGTTGTTGACTTTTTTAATTCTTGTTTCGATCTCTCTGTCCATTCTTTCATCGGCTGTAAAAATGATCCCTAGATATTTAAAATCCTACACTTTTTTCAGTAGTTGATGATTTATTTTTATGTTGATTGTATTGTATTCTCTGCCTATAGACATTACTCCTGTTTTTTTCTTTGTTGATCTTCATGTTGTGATTGAGGCAGCTTTCGTTGTGATAGTGATAATGACCAATGATAATAACAGAAATAGTTAAATAAGTCATTTAGGAGTTTCTCATTAGCCAGTCGGTCTTATTTCGTAGACGGCCAAGCTTTAACCGTGTATAGCAATTCACATTGGTGAAATGTATAAATAACCAAACAGTCAGGGGGTATCTGACAAGATGAAGAGTGCCGCAGTAACAACTATTTTACATGCATTACTATTTTACATATCTGTACAGTACCATTCATGCATCAATGTATAGACTTTCTATGTGTTATAATATATATATCTATTTGTGTATGTGTATGTACATACTGTATATATGTGTATATATATGTACACTTTTGTTTTGTATGTAGATGTGTGTGCGTATATATATATATATATATATATATATATATATATATATATATATATATATATATATGTGTTGTGTTATGTTATGTTCCTCCAAGGCCATAGGCGGCGCATAGGGCAGAAACCATAGCCTTCCATTTCTGTCTTTGTGTTGCCAGGTCTTTCAATTGTTGCGTGTTGTTTAGGTTCATTGACATGCCTTCTCTATTAATGGTTCTTCGTAGAGTTTCTCTAGGTCTCCCTCTTCTTCTTACTCCAGGTGGCACCCAATATAGTGATTGCTGGGGAATTCTTAGGCTGTTCATTCTGAGAACATGGCCGATGTAAGTTCAACGCCTTTGTCTAATGAAGGAAGATATATAGGTTTGTTTGCTTTCCTCTCTTATAGTAGTGTTAGATTTAAAGTCACTCCACTTAACGTTCAGAATGGTACGTAGGCATTTGTTTTCAAAGGAGTCGAGTCTTTTATCTGTGGCTTTTGTGGCTTTCCAACTTTCGCACCCATATGATAGAATAGTGATGAATATATATATATATATATATATATATATATATATATATATATATATATATATATATATATATATATATATACGTGATAATTTATTTATGCCTGTATTTATGTATACTTTTGTACATAAATATGAAAATTAAACACAGCCTACATTCCCCCTGTCAACTTCTTAACCCCAGTATTGGACGTTGTTTATTGATGTGTGCAAACAATCCTCCGGCTCCTTATATATATCTTTTCGTGATCCTACACCGGCACACTATTTGGTGAGTTTTTATGTGTACAGTTTTCATCATTGACGTGTGGCATTCACCTGGTATGACACGAATGATTCCTTTTCTCTAGTGGAATTCCTCAAACCTCTTTCTATTTATAATTTATCTATCTATCTATTCATAGCATGCCACAGATGGCCATGACACATAGACATAACGGTTATAAAGCCAGAGGCAGACCATGTAAAAGATGGATCACAGAAATCACAGAAGCCACAGGAACAAGCTTACAAACAGCGCACAAGAAGGCCATCTCCAGAGAACTCTTCCACCCCTGACGCTGCAAGGCAAACAAGGGACACAGCGTATAGATAGATAGATAGATCTATTCACTATACCCTTTGTTGCCTTTCAGCGTCAGGGGTAGAAATGTTTTCTGGAGATGGCCCTTGTATGTGCTGAGAATATTGTGGAATTTTTTCGTCTTTTTTTATTTCGGTAGTCCGTCGTTTTTGTGGTCGTCTTCTAGGTCTGCCTTCACTGTATCTTTGTAGCATAGCTCGCTGTGGTATGTTGTATGAAGGTAATTTGCTGATTTGTGAAAACCATTTTATTGGTATGTGCCAGTTCTTTGTCTACTGCTCTCATTTCTCTGTTTCTTAGCGATATTCCTAGGATTCTGCGTAAGCATGCCATTTCAGCGGTCACAAGTTTACGTTTGTTTTGTGGTGTCATTGTCCATGTTTGATTCGGTAGCACAGAATTGGCATAATAATTGTTTTGAATAGTTTTATTTTGGTGTTTTAATCTAAATTTTTGTTTCTGAAGATTGGTGTTTCTAAGGCTTGGTATGCTTAACTACATCTATTGTGTATTCTGTGCCTCTCTTGCCATCTGTTCTTATATTGCGTTCTGGGAATATGAATTCTGTCACTTGTTTAAGTCTGTTGTTTCCAATATACATATATACATGTATATATATATATATATATATTAGTGTTTCTTTCTGTTCTCCATATCTTCATTACTTCGGTCTTTTATATTTTTCTCTTCCTGTTAAAGGTATGGCATGTGTGATGTAATCTGTCTATTTGTTTTTGTAGTTCCTCTTCTGATGATACTACGTCGTCTGCAAATAGCAATTCGTTTAAGTTATCCTTTCAGATTGTTTTCTTCCGTTGTCTTTGCTACTTTGCAGATGTAATCTATGCATGTTATGAATAATTGGGGTGATAGTACACGTCGCTGTCTCACTCCCGAGGGAATTTGAAAATTATCGGATGTACCTGTGCTCGTACTTACTGCACGTTGACTACTGGCGTATATGTTCTGACATAGGCTTATCAGATGTTTGGGAACACCATATGTCTACAGTGTTATCCATTATTGTCCTCTATCCAATCTGTAAAAAGCTTTCTCTTGGTCAACGAAAATATAGCAGATAACTACTGACTCCGGTCGCTTTTACTTTTAGCGACCACCTCAAAAGAAATTTAAATAAATAAATAACAATTAAAAACATAAAATATGTTGAATATATTACAAAATTACACTTTGATTAAGACATATCTTGAGGGTAAAGTCGAGGGCTGCGAGAAAAAGGTAATCGGCGATATAAGTGGGAGAGAGACATCATAAGGTGGATAGCTTGCGGTATAGCAGAGCACCAAGGCAGGCGAATAAAGTGTTGATGTAAACCTTAGATACGGAGATGGCGCCTGGAGATGTTATCAGATGTGGATACATTTATACGTTTAACACTTACGGTAGTTTAGCTATTGTGTACAGTAAATGTGATTATACAAGTTGAAATTAATGTTATACAATATATTAATTTCATAAGAAATTGCTTTGGCGTCTTAGGCTGTGACAATAGAGACGCACGACAGTGACAAACGGTCAAGCATCCGAACTCATGGATATTTGAGTGTGGTGCCCAGCAGTTAGGTATAAGAACCCGTTGACTTCTACGGCTAACCAACTATACTGTCGATATTGTTACAGACGTCCGCCGTTTCGTGGAAGTGGTAAAGACACTGAATTTATTGATTATCAATGACGATGCTGGATATGTTGGGCCATTTGCGCAAATAAAGCGGGGACACGGCGTTTTGCGTTCTCTAAACTAAATCCTGATGGAAATCTTGCTTGCTATAAAACATATTTGATGGTAGCTTCAAAACGAGTGTTCCAAATAAAGGAAATTTTACTTTATTATTTTATAATAATTATAAATTAATGCTTTGCGAAAACTTTCTTTATGCTTACTGGTGAATCTATTATGGGGTTTAGTAGTGATGATTGCGATAGAATCCTGATTAAGTATGTATGAATATGTCACACTAGGCGAGGGAATTTACTTTCAGGTCGAGATTGATATTTACAAGATTTAAATTCGATGGAGATGTGTTCTAGATTCTGTGCGTATGTCCGAAAACACAATATGGATTATTTTTCACACAATATGGATGAATGATATAGATCAACTACCTGGGGGAGTGTAGGGAAATTGGATACAATTTCACTCAAAATGTGTATATTATGTAAATCCGCTAGCTGGGTAATGTAGGAATTATGGAGGGAACTTTGACATGATGTTCTTGAAATCTCGAAGCATGTTGCAAAATAAAAATTTCCTTCCAACAGTCCAGGCAAGATCTGCAGACTTTGTCATAGCTAAGATCGTGATTTGACATAGTTAACCCCGAACCCACCCTCATTGGTTGCTTCTGTCGACCTACATGGCATTTAATTGTATTTTTTTTGCAAGCATTTCGGGCTCTAGCAATACACGGACGAGGATGTATTAGTTTAACTTTCACCTTGCGTTTATGAGATCTCGAGATCGATATGGGCCATGCTGTTCTGTTTACAAATGTTTTTTTTTTAACTATTAGGAATACTTTCTGCAATTTGTAGTTATGTTGTGTGGAGTGCATGTTCACTAACCTCAGTCAAGTGAGGCAATCATCTAAGCCTTGTAGACATTTACTTAAATTATGTACATGTTAGTGTTATATATTTTAGAAAATGTAACATTATTAATATTGATGATGATAATAATAGTAATGCAATAATATTTTGTGTATGCAAACTATCCTAAAGAAGTACGTGTTTTATGTGAGAATTTGTTAATAACGGAAAATTCTGCATATTTTTAGTAACATCCAGATAATGAAAATCGTGGAAATAGTCAGATATATTAAGATATTGACGCTGTATGAGATTAGTCTTATAACTGTACATACATGACAGCGCAAATTATAGACAGGGTTAAATATCGCTTTCTATAATTTGCTCTGTCATGTATGTACAGTTATAAGACTTAACCTCATACAGCGTCAATATCTTGATATATGACTATTTCCACAATTTTCATTATCTGGAGATACGAAATATATGATAAGCAATAAATGATATGTTACACCCAACAAGATGAGTAACGCTGTGTCAGATCAGCATACATGACTATACTTGAGAATGACGGTAAATACTGTACGACAAAATTACGGCTGTTTTTTTTAAATACATGAAATAGAAACCCTTGCTCGTTCTTTGGTCTATTGTATATCTTGAAGTATATTGATAAATTCACAAATCGATGATAATAAATAGAATTACAATAGAACAATGGGAATAATACAATGGGAGGATGCAATATAAATAACTTGAGATATGCTGATGACACAGTATTGACCGCAGGAAGCGAACAGGAACTTTAAGCCCTATTAGATAAAATAGTGAAAGAAAATGAAAACAAAGGTCTCAGTTTAAAAAAGAAGAAAATATGGTTGTATCGAAGAGATATAAACTACCAAGATGCAACATACTAATTAATGACACAAAAATAGCATAAGTTGAAAAAGTGAAATATCTTGGCATCCTGTTAACATGAGAAGGTAGATGCTCAAGTGAGATAAAGAGCCGAACAGCACACGCCACATCAGCATTCCAAAATATGAGAACCGTTTTGTGCAACGGAAGACTATCAATGCAGACTCGAATTCTAGTGTTTGATGTTGTATCGAATCAATTCTTTTTTATGGACGGGAAGCATGGACAATAAAAAAAAAAGAAATGCAGAGCGAATTAGATGCTAAAGGAATGTGGTTTCTTAGAGGAATGATGAAAATACCATGGACAACTAGGAAAACTAACGCAGAGGTTCTCATTGATGCTGGCGTAAAAATGATCAATCATATCAAGCATTAGGGGCAGGCAGTCAATGTTTCTAGGGCATGTGCTAAGAAGAACACAGTTTGAACACTTAATGGCCACTGGAAAGATCAAGAGAAGAAGAGAAGAGATAGGGGACGAAAAAGAGAAATGTTACTGGATGGACTTGTATTGTGGCACGGTAGCTCACCAACCGAGCTTATTGACAACACAAGAGATAGAGAGTCGTGAAAAACATGATCGCCTATGCCATTCAGTTTGGCAATTGATTGATTCATTGACAATAGAACAATACTTATACAAGAATTAGTATAAATAATCTGACTACAATATATCATTTAGTTAATACTGTTAAAATACTTTGTGTTTTTATGATGTATTATTCACGAAATATTCTTACCATTGATTTTTATCCAGATAAAAGATATGATTACACCAAAACGAACGACTGTGATCACAATGTGTGTTTTCGTTATCTTCTTCTGCACTAGCTGCCCAGTTTACGCTGTCAACAGGCTGGGTGTTATATTCTATTCACCAAAAAACAAAACTCTGGTTGGTCTTGTTTCCACGAGCAATCGAGAAAAGGTTGAGACGATTTCTTTTGCCATCAACAACTTTGCAATTCCTTTTGGAGCATTCATGATAATCCTTGTATGCACCACAACGCTGTCAATTCAACTCAAGAGCCAATCAAAGTGGCGAATAAAAACCATCACAAGTTCACAAGTTGACAGAGTTTCCAGCCGTAACCAGAAAACGTCAAATATGGTTGTCATGATTTCCACTGTGTTTATTATTTGTTTTGTACCTTCCAGTATCATTATGCTTGCGTTGGCCCTATTGCCCGAACTGTCGGTGCATGGCAAGTACATGATAGTAACGCAGATGATTTGCGGACTCGGCTTCATATTGGAGAGCATAAACTCTTCAATGAACATCTTCATATACTATCACATGAGCAGTAAATATAGAGATAGTTTTTGGAAGCTTTTACGGCAGAAGATATAACATTAAGCACGTTTAAAATATATCTATGCAATAAGCATGATTTCATTAAATTGTATACGATTCTATTTTTATCTATGTATCTTTAACCAAAATCTGTAAAAATAGACTATGGTTTGCGTATCTTTCGTGTCGTCATAAATGTAACAACAATACAACAATTATTGCGAGATTTGAATTCTCATAAAAATGTGAACGTCTACGGATGAATATGAAAGGCTAACTAACTATCAGCAAATCTTTTTGAATTACAGTCATTCATAAATGGTCCGCGATTTCCTTCTAAGTTTCTGGTCTTGTATAGTGGCTTCTGTTGTGATGTTAAACTTAGTCTAACTAATACCTCAATGAAAAGTAGGGAAGAATCATGTGTTTACAGACATGATTGACTTTTAATAACAATCTTGCTTAAAACATGTAGAGAGGAAAAGAAAGAGTTTGCATGTATCTCAGCGATATCTACAAGTCAATACTTCACAAGCATTCAACATAGAACGCTCACTATTGAGCTCAGGTGCATTATGGACATTAGGCAAAACCCCGCCTAGAGTTCCTTGTCTTTACAAAAATCTGGCTGTCAATCGTAGCTATCAATAATCACTAATTAACTAATTAATTATTAATTCAAAAATAGTCCTTTAGTCTTTAAAGTTTGTTTATAAAAGCAGTTCCTTTGCTTTTTCCTAGTAGTTATTTATTTGTCCATTTATAAATACGAAGGGTAGAGACTAACGATGGATGTGACCTTGATAACGTAGCTTTCACCGATCTTACACATAACTAATCCGCAGGGCTAGAGAATTGAATAGTATTCATGCACTGTGTGGACTCGATCATGAAATGTTCACTGTATATATAATTACATGATAGATTTATCACGGAGTTATAATCACCGGCTTGAATTTCCTCTGTATTCGTCATCCTCGGTTCTTCAAAGTTAAGGTAACCTTAGGATACTTGGATGCAGCTCTTCCGCTCGACTACAACAGGTGAAGACATCAGTAACTGCACTTCCAAAGTAAAGCTACAAGGCGTCAAAAGAAAAGACTTACTTGCGGACTTACTTCAGTTGACGACTTCAAAACGACTGTATAATTTTACCTCAGGTTATTTCTGGAATACTGGACTTCAAGGACTACTGATACCGATAAATACATATCAAGGAACAATGGCATAACTTACAATACAGTTTATTTTCATGAATAAACGATTTCAAAATGCTTCTTGACGTAGACCAGCACTCTGAAACACACTTCACAACCTTCAATAACAGGTTATCTTAGGAACAAAAGACGTATTCAATTTCGTTGGAGGAATATATCAATTCCTCCGTTCCTTACTTTCAACTAGATCGAGAAACTCGTTGAAGAGGAATCATACTCTCTCTGTATTTCAGTTTTAATCACCACACAGGTAAACTAACATTCAGAGGAATTTCTCCTCGTTGAATTGACTAACATGGTACTCATACAATAATTCACGTTTGGAGAGGTTTTGTGAATATGTTTCCCTTGTATAACTGTCTCTCTCTCTCTAACGTCTTTATTTCCGTTGTTGGACAATTGTGGTATAAACATTCAATCTACTACACTGCCATTTTTATTCTAACTTCTTTTTCTTTTACTTCGTCACGTCGTTTATAAGTCTCACGTCATCTTTTATGCACTATTTATTTCTAACTCTACAAAAACTATCTAACTCACATTTCATACCTTTAGTAAGATGACATTATTCAATCAATCAAGTGCCATGCCGACTGGCATAGGCGATCATGTTTCTCCACGACTATCTGTCGCTTGTGTTGTCAATAAGCTCGGTTGGTGAGCTTCTACTATGCCACATTACAAGTCCGTCTAGTAACTTTTCTCTGTGTCGTCCCCTATCTCTTCTCCTCTTGATCTTTCCAGTAGATATTAAGTGTTCAAGCTGTGTACTTCTCAGTACGTGCCCTAGAAACCAAACCTTGACTGTCTGCCCCTAATGTTTGATATGATTGATCTTTTTTACGCCAGCATCAGTGAGAACCTCTTCATTAGTTTTATTGGCTGTCCATGGTATTTTCATCATTGTTCTCAGAAATCACATTTCTGTAGCCTCTAACTCGCTTTGAATTTTTTTGTTTTAAGTCCATGCTTCACATCCATAAAAAAAATTGTTTCGATATAACATCTCAGCACTTGAATTCGGATCTGCATTGATATTCTTTCATTGCACAAAATGATTCTCATTTTTGGAATGCTGACATTATCCACTTTCTTTCTAATCACAGGGATGGGACTGTTACAAAAAGACAATGTGTACTATTGTCGATTCTATTAAGAACCAGACAAAAAGCAACCCAAATTAAACACTATTTCTTACTCGAATGGCATTTTTACATCAATTTCCATTTCTGTTACCTAAATTCGATTATTATTGTGTATAGGACACATTGCAACATTCATCATCATCAAGTGCCGTCTCCGCAACGAAGGTTGGCTGCAACGTATCTCCAACATCTCCTGTCTCTTGTCTTGGTGGTGCACTCTGCTAGACTGTAACCTGTCCATCGTGTAATGTTACTCTCCCACTTGTATCTCTGCCTACCTCTTGCTCGCTTCCCTTTGACTTTACCCTCAAGTAAGGTCTTCATAAGGTGTCATGTCTTTTAATGTGTCCAAAGTATTTTATTTGCCTGATCTTTATTTCTCTTAGTAGTTCTTTCTTCATATTAAGTGTCTTTAGCACCTCTTTATTTGTTTTCTTCTCTTTCCATGATGTTCTCCCTATTCTTCTATATACCCACATCTCAAAGGCATCAATTTTGTCTTCTAATTGTTTATTTAGTGTCCATGTTTCTGAGCCATACATTAATATGGAATAGATGTAGCATTTTATAATTCTCACTTTTAACTTGTTTGTAATTTGTTTAGATATTAATAATTTCCTCATGTCATTGAAGGTACTTTTAGTCATTCCTATTCTTATTTTAACTTCTGTTTCACATCTGCCATCATTTGTGACTATGTGTCCAAGATATTGATGCTGTTTTACTTGTTGTAGTTTCTCTCCCTGTATGTTTATGTTTACCTCCTGTTCTTCTGTGTCTTTGCTGATTATCATGGTTTTTGTTTTTTGAATGTTTATTATGTCCATTGCAACATTGCATTATGTTAACATTAAAGGTATTTTCATCTTTTCTTCTTTTAATTATCCAAGCTAAATGTTTCTAATTATAATAATGCAGTGGAACATTATAGACCGTTCACATTCAATGAACGTTTTAGACTTTCTCTTTTAAAAAAAAGTCTACTCGATAATGTCTTTGATATTTTGTATATACAATTATATTAGAAGCCCTGGGAGATTATGTCCTAGACATTATCACCAAAATGTTAAATGACATCTACAACAGTGGCTATACTCCATCGGATTTGCTACAATCAATTTTCATAGCCATAACAAAGAAATTTGATGCAGTAGATTGCGAAGACCACAGAACAATTAGTCTTATGAGTCAGATGACCAAGATTCTACTGTGCATAATAATGAGGCGCATAAGAGGAAAAATAAAACCAGAGATAGGAGACGAAAATGCGGATTCGTAGAAGGAAAAGGCACAAGAAATGCCCTATATATAGTAAGAACATTAATGGAGAGGGCCATAGAAGTACAGCAAGACCTTTATCTGTGCGTCATAGATTACAGTAAAGCATTTGACAAAGTGTAGCATTCAGAGATTATAAAACTGCTAGAAAATATTAACGTTGATGGAAAAGATCTAAGAATAGTAAGAAATATGTATTGGAAACAAACAGCTGCGATGAGAGTTAACAACACTATAGGAAGATTTCAAAAGATAGAAATTGGTGTCAGCCACGGTTGTGTAATGTCACCGGACCTTTTCTCCCTGTATACAGAATACATTATGCGAAATATAGAAGATATGCCAGGAATAAAAGTGGGAGGATGCAATATAAATAACTTGAGATATGCTGATGACACCGTACTGATCGCAGGGAGCGAACAAGAACTACAGGCCCTGTTAGATAAAGTAGTAAAAGAAAGTGAAAACAAAGGCCTCATTTTAAACAAAAATAAAATAGAAATAATGGTCGTATCAAAGAGACATACACAACCAAGATGCAACATAATACTTGATAACACAAAATTAGCACAAGTTGAAAAAGTGAAATATCTTGGCACCCTGTTAACATGAGAAGGTAGATGCTCTAGTGAGATAAAGATCCGAACAGCACACGCCAAATCAGCATTCCAAAACATGAGAACCATTTTGTGCAATGGAAGTCTATCAATGCAGACTCGAATTCGAGTGCTGAGATGTTATATAGAACAAATTCTTTTTTATCGATGTGAAGCATGGACTGTAAACAAGAAAATTCAAAGCAACTTAGAGGCTACAGAAATGTGGTTTCTAAGAAGAATGATGAAAGTACCATGGACAGCCAAGAAAACTAATGCAGAGGTTCTCATTGATGCTGGCGTAAAAAGATTAATCATATCAAACATTAGAGGCAGACAGTCAAGGATTCTAGAACATGTGCTGAGAAGAACACAGCATGAACACTTAATAACCACTGGAAAGATCAAAGGGAGAAGAGATAGGGGACGACAAAGAGAAAAGCTACTAGATGTGCTTATATCGTGACACGGTAGAAGCTCACCAACCGAGCTTATTGACAACACAAGAGACAGAGAGTCGTGGATAAACATGATCGCCTACGCCACCTAATTGAATGATATACAATTATATTGCCCTTAACCTTAAATATACATTGCTTGAATTCAAAACATTATATATTTTGAGATATTCGTATTTAGCATATTGTCATATGAACCCGTCTGTCACAAAATGGTATAATGTTAACAGTACTCTTTATATGCTGCAAAATATATAAAGGGTATTGTAATTGCTATAAACTATTATTGGACGTAATCCTCTACAATATTTAGTGAAATCGGGACGATCGACTATAGAAGACATGTTTGTTAATTGGAAACATTCTTCTGAAAGTCTCGTTTGAATTTTTCTGTGATTAGGTAAGTAAAATGTACCTCTTATTGGTAGGTACGATCTTTTCAACCATGGACTTTAGTCCCCTTTGGTTACATCAGGACTTGACATCCATCAGAAAAAGATGAATGTCGTGGTTCCGGTAATCTAGTCACCATGACCTACGCTAGTGATAACTGGTACTACTATCGCAGTCCAACCCACGTTTTCGTTCTTGATTTTCGTTAGTTCCCACTTACGTATTTTTGTGGTTAATTTATTTAAATATTATATCAATAAATAATCAATAATTAATTGAAATATTCATTTTTTTAGGGTTTGGGTTAGGGTTAGGGTTAGTTATATTTTACATAACTAATCCTAACCCTAAATATAATTATATTTAAATTAAGATATGGTAAACATAAACTGATTAATATAGGCAAGTGAAATAATCACACAGGTAGGCACTAACTGTGCAACGGAGAGGGGTGGTGACTGCGATCTTTCCGTTCACCTTTCCTGATAACCTTGTCGTTCTTTTTTGTGATTTTCACTGGACACAACTTTTGTGTTTTTTATCAAGGTTATTGGAAATCACGGGACATATCAGATGAATAATTTTATAAGTCTGTTTTCACATCAGCTAACATGTATTCTGTTACCGACGGTAACGATTGAAATTGTGCTATTGAATGTGCAATTAGTATTTCGTTATTAGTACAAATGAAAATCAATTCAGAAAAGAGCACATTTTGGTCAACAGCAGAGACACAGAAAATCAGACTGGCATCATGTTGAATGGACATAAGCTTGAGGTGGTGAATACCTTCAAATAACTCGGATCCAGCATATGCAGCGATGGAAAATGTAAAGCAGAACTAAAAATAAGGCTGGGGATGGCTCTGGCGTCCTTGTCAAGGTTAACGGTGATTTGCAAAAGCAACATCAGTGTTGGAGTGAAAGTAAAGATGTACAAGTCGTTGGTGCTTTCTGTTGTGCTGTATGGTTGGAGATTTGATCACTCACTGTGGACATGGAGAGACTATTACAAGCTTTCGAGTACAAATGCTACAGACTAATTCTACGAAATTTCCTATAGGGAACATAAGACCAATGTGTACGTAAGAAATAAAGTAGAGATGTATGCAGGTGTCCAGGAGCCATTGCTTTCAATAGTGAAACGACGAAAACTAGCATGGTTTGAACATGTATGTAGACATGATTTCTTGTCAAAAACAATACTGCAGGGAACTGTCGAAGGACGAAGAAGTAGAGGAGGGAAAATAAAGACATGGACAGACAACATCAAGGAATCGACAGGATAAGATATTTCAACACTCATCCGCATCGCTGAGGATATATTTCGCTGAAGGACTCTGTGTGCAGAAGCATCCAATGTGGTACCCCTACGACCCTGAAGTGTTACGGGTTTATTGATATTTCGATTGATATTAGTACCTATCATGCTTGACGTATCTTGAAAGCTTATTGTAGTTATTACTACCTGGCGTTTGTTTCTGATTACATAGTACATCCGTCATGAGTTTAAAGCACAAATGTATAACTATGGCGGAGGTTATTATGATGTTGTACAGACACATGTACAATGGTGGGGTAGCTAACAGGGTAGCTAAATATCACGACATAAATATACCTGAAAGGAGAATCTGGGTTGCACTTTGTGTTGATCTAACGTATTTTTGATGAATGCAACATCGAAGTGATTCTTCAAATGTCAAACAAGGAAGAAAGGAAAACGCAGTGTATAAGTTTGACGAAGACGTTTATCCACATTCTCTCTGGGGTGCAAAGGGAACGCATTGCTCTAGGCGGACCCAGGGTTAGCAGATAACCAAGATCCCAAATGTACCTCCACGCGGTGCACCCTGGAAACAGAAATACAGCAGCTCGTGCTGATTCTGGCCAAATCATTTGGGGATCGTGTCCGAGAATGTGGAGGTAGCAGATGGAAAGAGATTTGACTACACAAGAGACAGACAATATCTCCGACACCACCAGCATCACCACATATAGCGACACTGTCGACATACAGTGAAGCTAGTCAGTCCAGTCCGAACATTGGAGGGGCGGCCAATGTGAAATGCACGTAAAGGTAAATGCATGGCGAGAGACAAATATGTTTCATACAGAGTACAATGAAACAATGAAAGGGCAGAACAGCGCTAGAGGGCAGCGCGAACTGCAAATAGAAAGTGAAAAGTCCCTAGGAAAGGGAACTACAAGCTCCGTCAGCTCGAGACGGGCTTTTAGTCACCAGAGGAGGCAGAGACTCAGACCCATCCATCGGTGTTTGGTAAAGCAAAAGACATAACCCAACTCTAATGTCGAGCCTTCCTAAACCGGAAATATGCTTGCAAAGAGAAAGGGTTCTGTACCCGATGGGTGTAGGCAAGAAAGGGACAACGATGGCAGTCCTGGCCCAACTCTACTGTCAAGGTTTCCTATACCGGAAGTAACTTGCAGAGAGAAAGGGTTCCATACTCGATTCGCTCAGGCACAAAAGGGACAACGATTTAGCCCTGGCCCAACTCTACTGTCAGGTTTTCCTACACCGGAAATACACTTGAAGAGAGAAAGGGTTCAGTACCTGATGGGCTCAGGCGCTATTGGGACAAGGACGCTCAGCTCGAGAACGCCTTGCTCTCAAACGCGTGGTGTGAGACTCGAACTTGGACAAGGGGTACACGTCGGTGAATGACACCTCGGCTAAGAGGGCGAAAGAGCCAGTGTCCAACTCCTCTGTTGAGTTCTTCCCCTTAAGGAACCAGGCTCACGGATGAGAAACGGTTCGGTACCCAATGGGCACAGGCACAGCACGTCCAATTACACGAGGCAAGTTCATAGATAGTGTAACACCTCGTTTGAGTCAGACTAAGAGCAAGAAAATAGTCTGGGCGAAGAGTCTCCACTACGCGTGCCTGGAGACAGATATAGAGGCTGTCACAGGCTAAGGGTAGCCCACCCGAATTGTCAAGGCATGCCGAAATCGGATGTGCTAGGCCTGCAAGGCGCATAACGGTGGCACAACGTAATCACGCTCCCGGCGGAAATCGCACGGATATCCGTGATGGTTACAATGGAGCGAACGAAAAACAAACAAACAAACACATTCTTTCTTGAAGAAGGCATGGAAAATGTTCGCATGACACAATGTTGTCACCTTTCAAAAGCTTTCAGTGAATTTCATAAAGATTTGTGCCGTTGACATTTCAAAACAACTTCTTGGAAAAGTCTTGTCTCTGATCCACCAGTCAGAATATGAGTACGTGCTATTTTCGTTTTCTGGTCTCAGTTTATCTTAGCTAATAATAATGTCTGTATTCTGCTGAGCATTAATCGTGTTGCCGTGAGACGGGAAATTTTTCAGTATTTAACCTGACGTCCACACAACAATCAGTATTACATTTCGTACATATTTTTGTGTTCTTGGCTTCTCATTTGTTGGTGACACAGTGGTTTTAATTACGTGATAACAATTTTGGATTATGAATCATAATGATGTACCAAAGTCTCATCTACTCTTACCATAATCATCAACATTTTTTTTACTATCATATTTTGAGCAATTGGCCAAAACAAATAAGGCATCGCTTGTTTCTGATAACAATTCAACAGAAGCGGGCCCCAGCAGCACACTTTTCAAATGTTCGGACTTGGGAAATTCTTTTTTTTTAACTCACAAAGTTTTGCTGATATTTAATCTCTGCTATTGTCATTTTTCAATCCTTGCCAATGATTGTCTTCACTCTTGCGGCGTTGTTATAAGTACTCTCTGAGTACGTTCTTCCTTATATTGGCAGGTCAGCAATATGGCCACACTTAAACAGCTAACGCTAGTTTTGACAAATGCAAACGAAGGACATAAATCTTCAAACACTATCTCCATCTTCCTGTGTATTCAGGCATGTGCGAAGAACAAAAACATACAACAAAGAACAAAACCTTCAATTAAACATACAAAAAAAACAAGATCCTGATAACAGACAAAACCTAAGTAACACCAAGAAATAAAATAGATAAAATTGAGCTGGAAAATGTCGACAAATTCTAGTGCAAATATAAACAGTTTATGTGATTGTACAACGGAAATTAGGAAAAAGATTAGCGATAGAGAAATGAAAAATATATGGTATAACTGTATTAAAGGAAAAAATGTTATACTTCTTAGATCATACATTTTTCCAGTTGCAACTTACGGCAGGGAGACTTGGGAATAAATAGAACAACGGCAAAATGAATATTGGCTTTCAAACTGAAGTGTTATAGGGCAATACAGGACAGAAAATATAAAGAATAGGGAGGTTTTGAATATGTTGAATATAGAAGGATGGACTAAATATTTCGGACATTTAAAAATACGCAATGGAATGGAAAGACGTACATATTATATATCAGAGTTCCATGAGGTTGAAGAAGAAGTAGATCTAGAACGAGATGGACAGATGATATCAAAGAATGTATGAAGATATAATTGGAGTAGGCAGGCAGACATGTGACCAGCATTTCTCGGACCACATTATTTATTTATATATATATATATATATATATATATATCGAGTAAATATTTTTTAATATCGAATTTAATATTCAGTATACGTAGTGTTTTTAACAATGCTAACGCACATTGTTAATTCGTTGTGCAGCGCACTTTCAATATCACATGACATGCGGTGTACTATATTGTGATATATAATTTAGGTTGTTATACATATGATCACATATAATGATGTATACAATGCAATGATTTTAATATGTTACTAAGCTAGAAAATAGTAAATGATTATCTGAATTACTTTTCTTAAAAACCTGCATATTTATTTATTTTAATAGTCTGCTTTTTAGATCCATAATGATTCAGCAGAATTATGCGAACAATGACACATGTTGTTTGTATTGTCAACAGAGCTTTTAATGAAACTACTTGTATTTCCATAGAAATTTGAACAATGAATGAATCTTGGGTGTTCTATTAATTATTAGATATGTATTAGATTAGTAACGCATTGGTGTGTAGATAAGATAATAGCAAAGTTGCTCAGGAGTAATTACCATTTTGAATGGGGTATCTGTCGAACACTATTCGGCTTGATTCGTTATTCCCAGTCTGAGAAAAAGGCGAAGTAAAGTAGTACAGAGTGATAGTGACAACTTGACACGTAGTATTCATATACCTAAACACAAATAGCAATGTTCTTAGTACGTGCTATAGAAAACCATAGTAATGAAACAGCAGGCATAATGATCAATTACACAACGGATGGTGGTCTTTTCAATTTACGTCGTCTAAAAGCAAACACGAAAACTAAATCTAGTACTGTTAGAGAATTACTTTATGCTGACGACTGTGCATTGTATGCTGACTCTGTAGTAAACATGCAGAGAACCATAGATCGCTTCTCAAAAGCCTGCAACAACTTTGGTCTCACTATTAACACCAAGAAAACAGAAGTCATGCACCAAGCAACATCAAATAGCCAACATACTGCTACTTCCATCATCGTCAATCAGGAAAAACTGCAGGTAGTCGACAATTTTACTTATCTTGGATGCACTCTCTCTCGCGATGTCAACATTGATGTGGAAATTAACAATAGATTGGCAAAAGCTAGTGCTGTATTTGGCAGATTACGCAACAAAGTATGGGACAGAAGAGGTATAAGAACAACCACCAAACTACAAGTATATCATGCTGCTTGTTATACCAACCTCACTATACGCCTGCGAAACGTGGACAGTGTATGCTAGACATGCAAGAAAGTTAAATCATTTCCATCTTACCTGCCTACGTAAATTACTAAACATCCATTGGTCGGACAAAGTACCAGACTACGAGGTCTTGGAAAAATCAACCTCAATAAGCATCCACACAATACTTATGAAGGCGCAGTCACGCTGGGCAGGCCATCTTGTGCGTATGGAGAACTCGCGTTTGCCAAAACAAATATATTATGGAGAACTCAAGGCAGGATTTCGAAAAGCTGGTGGACAGAAAAAGCGTTTCAAAGACACGCTCAAGTCATCCTTGAAACATCTTAACATTGACGTAGGCGCTTGGGAGAGCCTCGCTCAGGGTAGAACAGCATGGCGTTACAGCATTAGAACGGGAGCACTAGCGGCGGAAGAATTCAGACAAGAAACTGCAAGACAGAAGCGGACACGTAGAAAAGAAAAAACATCTCAACCTCACACAGATACCTTCTATTGTTGTCAATTCTGTAAAAGAACATTTTGTGCGCGCATTGGACTTGCTAGTCATTTAAAAACGCACTATTAACTTTATTATTTAATTATTTATTGTTATTATTATTATGGTTGAGCTTTTGGTCATCGTCGATCACGACGGACGAACATCATCACGTGCTATAGGAAGCTATGTAAGAAATATGCATGCACAAAATTTCCTCAATATCAGTTAATATTGAAAGTTATGGGCGTAAAAGTATCATATTTTGCGAAGTAACGGGAACAAATTTAAACAATAAAAATATAATTCCTAACCTTAAACCCCCTGCAATGTATGGATACCCTTCAACTTGTGCTTCATCTAAGCTCAAACTTCTCACTCCTGCTCTTCTAACTTCCAGGTTTGCCTCTGTAGCCTTATTATTTCACCTATAACAATTTCTTAGCATCAGTTAAAATATGAACTGTTCACTGTTTTTCTCAAACATACTTAAAATTTTTCTATATTTCCTAAAAATCCCTGACCACCTACTTATTTTAAAAGTATCTAAAAAAACTATTCATACTACGACAAAGAATTTTAAGCAAATAAATTTGATACCAATATCTTTGAACAAATTGATTTTTTTTTCAATATTCCCTTACTGTTGCCTTTTGTTGTAATCCATGATTGGCATTGTTTTTGTTAGTCTTCTGATGTTTTCGTTTATGATTCTGTCTCATTGTTAATCCGAGGATTCTATGTAGACATGGTATTTCTTTTGTATAATGTTTTCTTTTGGATTCCGTTGTTAGTGTCAACGTTTGACATTGGTAGCATAGTGATGGTATGATTATTGTGTTATATAGTGCAGTTTTGGTGTTCATGCTCACATATTTATTTTTAAAAATAGGATTCAATCGCATGTAATGAAACATTGTTCGGTATCTCATTTATATTCTCTTTCTCCCTCTTAAGGAGGTTACTCTACGTGTAAATATATAGTTGTTTATATTCTTATCTGTTTATAAATGTGTAGGTATTTTTGCTGTTATATTTATTCGTCTTTAGTGAAGATGATTAAAATGTATGCATTCCATGCTAGTGTATATTTATTTTTACAAATCTGTTTCTTCCTTTACGTACTTTTACTTGTGTTGTTAATTTTTTTGCTTTCAACAACAAAATAAAAAACAATGCATGTGTATTGGTATGAGCAGATGTGTGTATTTATTTTTTCTATGTATTTATATACTTGCTTTGAGTCACATGTGTGTACATGAACATAATATTTTAATGCATTTTTATGTTAATGCATAAATGCATCCTTTGTATGGGCAAATGTTTATGATAATACATGCATAGATCTTCATGTGGACAAATTTTAATGATATTATATAAATGTATATCTATCTATCTATCTATATTCGCTAAACCCTTTATTGCCTTTCAGCGTCAGGGGTAGACGAGTTCTCTGGACATGGCCCTCGCGTGTGATAAGTGTATTGTGGAATGTGTCGCCTCTTTTATTTCCGTGTTCCATCGTTTTTGTGATCGGCCTCTAGGTCTGCCTTCACTATATCTGTGTAGCATAGCTTGCTGTGGTATGCTGTCTGATGGTATTCTGTGTGTGATGGTATAAAATGTGTGCAAACCATTTTATCTGTTGTCTCTTAATATATTTCAAGACTGGGGTGGTGCCGGTTCTTTATCTAATGTCCTTATTCCTCACCTTGTCTCTTAGCGATATTCCTAGGATTCTGCGTAAGCATGCCATTTCAGCTATCACAGGTTTACGCTTGTCTTGTGTTGTCGTTGTCCATGTTTGGCATTGGTAGCACAGCGTTGTCATAATATTCGTTGCGAATAGTGTTATTTTGGTGTTTAAATATACATTTTTGTTTCTGAAGATTGGTGTCATTTGTCCTAGGGCTTGGTATGCATTACTACATCTATTGTGTATTTCTTTGCTGCTCTTGCAGTCTGTTGTTATATTGCTTCCTAGGTATGTGAATTATGTCACTTGTTTAAGTCTTTTGTTTCCAATATGTATATAACAAAAGACTTAAATATATATATTGGTGTTTCTTTCTGTTCTTCCTATCTTCATTACTTAGGTCTTTTATATATTTATCTTCATGCTAAAAGTATGGCATATGTTTGATGTAACCTATCTGTCTGTGTAATTCCTCTTCTGATAATGCTATTGGTGCTTGGTAGTCTGCAAATAGCAATTCGTTTAAGTTACCCTTCTGTTGGTTTTCTTCCGTTGTCTTTGCTACTTTGTAGATTTGATTTATGTATGTTATGAACAATTGGTGGGGGGAGGGATAGTACACATCCCTGTATCACTCCCGAGTGAATGTGAAAATTATCGGATGTACCTGTGCTAGTTCTTACTGAGCATTGACTATTGACGTATATACTCTGATATATGCTATCAGATGTTGGTTAACTCCACATGTCTGTAGTATCCATATTTGTGCTCTATCCACTCTGTCAAAAGATTTCTCTTGGTCCACGAAAGCCAAATATAAGTCTTGGTTATGTTCTGTCGCTCTTTCTGAATGTTGTTTGAGGGCGAAGATTTCACACTCAAGATTTAATTCGGATGTGCCAGGTCGAAATTGTAACTTTTTTACTTGTTCCTAGTCAAATTGTGACTTTTATTTGTGAATTTTTTCCTATCACTTTACTACCGTCCGCTTACCTTAGAAATAGTCTGTCTACTCCACTACATCATCCAACATGAAAATGGAAATGGGAGCGTTGACGGCAGCACTCTGTTGGTAACTGACAAAGCAACTCACACGATGATACTCTCAGGCTCCCAAACCATGTTGCGTAAAATAGAAGGTGCATGTTAAGAAAGAAATTTATCTCGTTATTAAACAACTCAGTTATCTAAAGTATTACATGAGCATACTGATCTGATTATTCAGGCATCAAACACTACGAAAGAGCGAAATTATGTGTACAAATATAAAGATGTAACTTATCCACGCACATTATATTGAAACAATGAAATATACTGGACTAGTAGTGGACTGAGGAGGGTTGTGCTTTCTAGACGTTGGTAGTAAAATATACACGAAAAGAAGCAGAAACAAGTTTGAGAAACACTGATCTGTTTACGCTAATACGATTTTGACTATCTTGAAATTGTACATTTAGAATATGTAGAAAGAATTGGAGTTACCAAACTCATAGAGAATGTATGTGCTAATAGAGTACACGGACGACACACAAGACTTTTTTCGTCACACTACTGAAAAAAGAGGATAAACAACATAAACGACGAACTAAAATAACTAGTAGTAACAATTTAAAAATAAAAACTGGGAATATGTATTTATTGTTTTTAATGTACATTTGCCATGTGAAAGTATTGATAAAGCGAAATAAGAATAATGATGCAAACATGTATTTAAGTGAGTAAGTTTGAGTATTAATGATTATATACATAATAATCACTTACAGTTGCAGTGATAAAATATTATTTCATGACATATTCTATATCTATATTTTGGTTATCGAACACAAGGTGCAGCAGATGCCAACAATTACAATAATAATACATGCAACTAACTTTTTTTTTTAATTACGTAGCTTGCTACATGCTAATTGTTGACCATGTAGTTAAACAACGATTGTGAACAGCTAATAAAGATCACTTTGTAAAAATATCAATTTTCCTCCTATATTATTTAAAATAATTATGTGTCAGTGTCTTACAACAGATCATATATGTTGATGTATTATAAAACACTTATAAAGCAAATAAATTTATACTCTGGAAATATACACACAGAATGTCTATAACACGTTGCACCAGCTTGACCCAACTTTAAAATCATGTATCTCGGCAAATATATAACGCATTTAATTACAAATTTTTTGTGTGAATTGAAAATTGTGTAGTCCCTATGAATACATTTTTTTTTTCATTAGACTGCTTTCATTCGTTTCAATTTTCGCTTATTTGCGTTATAAGTTAAATGTCTACTTGTCACAACGCATCTCGCATACTAAAATTAGGATGTTTACAATTATATGACGTCATCTACACATGACTTATTTATCATATATGTGGCATTATTTACGCGTGAAATTGGACGATTCTGTACACTCGAACACAAGACGCAATGTTTAAAAGTTGCATCTAAAAAACTTCTTTTTTCAAGACACAATAATTATTAGGCCGACAAAACTCAATGGATTTAATTCGTTCATATAATCGGACACGATGCACAAATACAAAGTATAATTTTGTTGGGTATAACTAAAACTAAAATTGTATGGAAAAAAATAGTTTTAATATGTTAGAATGTTACTCTGATAATTACATTTATTTGAGGGTACAGCTAGTGAAACGAGCTATAGTTGTGAATGCCGTATTCATACTTAAGCCATAACATGTTTATTTATATTTCCTGTCTATGATTATTATATACTTACCGTAATTCGTGAAAAATTATATAAAATTTTCTATAATGTAATTATCATTACAAAAATAAACATGCCAGTACTTGCGTTTCACTCGATAGTAGAAAAATTTCATTGTATAGAAAATCCCATTATGGGTGTAATCATCAATCTGGCATTTTGGCTGTAGTGATTTTCTTGGCAGAATTTACATTTAATAGTTTGACTTTGCCTCATAAACGATCGGGAAGCACAATTTCCTGCGACAATATCTGAACCATGCAACTCGTCACCACAGAGCCTGTAGAACAATGTTAATAATGAAAACCAAATGTACAGTTGAATTTGGATCACATATATCTTGATAGAGAGTGTAAATAACATAAAGACAATGTAACATATTTTAAAATAAGTTATATGTGAAGTAAATATATTTAAATTTAAAATAAAGTATAATATACACTCTCAATTTTAACATTCAAAGTTTGGAAAAGGGTAATGAAATTTGGCTAGTCTCTAGAAACATAAATAATAACACACAAATCACATCAATGTTTCCACCAAAATACCGTTATAAATAATAAATTTACAACACAAAATGACTAGTAAGAACGGCACTATTGACGTTAAACATGGCAGAGCAAAATATAAATATAGTCATTATAAATATAGTTATATTTATAAATATATAAATATAAAGAAGAGTTTAAATTAGAAGGCCAAAGGTGATACAACAGAAACAGTAAATGGACAAAACACACCCAAATATCAATGAAACAAGACAACCTGAGAAATAACAAATATCAATAACAACATATCAGGCATGCGACTAACTGACGTTGATCCCAAAGGGTGTAATTGTGCCAAATGTGCATATATATATATATATATATATATATATATATATATATATATATATATATAGAGAGAGAGAGAGAGAGAGAGAGAGGGGGGGTTCTCAAGCGCGTGACGGTCCTGTCATCTGAGAAGCACGGCTTAATAGCCATCATCTGAATATCACACACAACTCCCATATCCCGTGCCATTGAAGTGGTCAGCAACATTAGTATCCGTCTGGTTCCTGATAATGTACATATGTTCACAGAATTTGTCTGCGAACCTCCTTACAGTCTCAACTATGTACGTCATATTAAAACACTTACATGTGATGTCATAGATGACGATGCGGGACACACGTGTGAAATTTTCTTTCACGGTGAAGGAAGCTTTGGCGAATGTGACAAACAGGGTCTGGGTAATATAGACATAAGTGTAGCATTTACTACGTTTGCAGAGGAAGGTAACAAAAATATGAGGAACGTCTGGCTTCAGGTGACTCCAGATCAATGCACCCATGAGGTTCTTGCCACATATGTAATAAGAACCTAGCATTCACAAGCTTTTCAATCCTAACAGACCCACTGCCTCTGTTTGTTCCTGCCCTACGCAACTCAGATCTGTCTTCCTGAATAGTGCCTTTCAACGGTCAGTGAAAAAACTCTCCACATTTCTAAAGGACACTAACCATGTCTTGTCTATCTTGGCCTCTATTTCGCTGTCTCCCCTCACACTTATCGTCTCTTTCTACTCGATATATGTTCCAATTCCACCTCCATACCGTCCCTCTGTTTTTGCTGTTTCACCTTTGACCTTCTAATTTAACTCTTCTGAGTAATACTTGTATTAAGTTCTGCCATGTGAACATCAATAGTGTCAATACGTAGTTTTTTGTTACTCTTGTATTTTTATAAAGTCCATTGGTCGAAACGTCGATTTGTGTGCAAAACTTCATTATCTTTTTCTAAGTTTCGCTTCTTGGATTTACACTTTCCATCAATATTATAAATTTTAACAATGACGACATCTCTGGAAGAAACAGACGTTAGTGTCCAAGTGGCAACTATTTTGGGGTGGACTTTTGCTGGAATATTGTGCCAGATAATCAACATCTTTGGTGCTGTAACAAACATCATCAACATCATCTGCTTTGTAATGCAAGGTTTCAAAGAGTCGGTGAACATCAGCCTATTAGGTATATGGCATCTATTTTGTAGCATTTATGTCTTACAAGTTGTATTCATTACTCCATATATTTTGTATGTACTAATATGTCGTCTTCACCCGTCGTGTGTAGTGAAATAACGCAAGAAGTATGTGTAACTTTGGTAGATCAAAAGAATCGCAGATATTGTTTGTAGTATAGGCCTCTCTTGTATTTCTTTAACATTTCATAAGTGTGTCCTTTAGTCATTTGAAAGCTAACATCTACATATTCGTCAAAGAAAAATATAAAATATATTCTAGTCCTGTCGGGGTTGTTGAATGCGGTGCTATTTGAATATTTATTTTAATGACATCTCATACTGGATGTTGAACACGTTCGTACTGTAGATCATAACTATAAATTCGGGGTGCAAAGGGAACGCATTGCCCTAGGCGGACCCAGGGTTAGCAGATAACCAAGATCCCAAATGTACCTCCACGCGGTGCACCCTAGAAACAGAAATACAGCAGCTCGGGCTGATTCTGGCCAAATCATTTGGGGATCGTGTCCGAGAATGTGGAGGTAGCAGATGGAAAGAGTTTTTACTGCACAAGAGACAGACAATATCTCCGACACCACCCAGCATCACCACATATAGCGTCACTGTCGACATACAGTGAAGCTAGTCGGTCCAGTCCGAACATTGGAGGGGCGGCCAATGTAAAATGCACGTAAAGATGCATGGCGAGAGACAAATAGATTTCATACCGAGTACAATGAAACAATGAAAGGGCAGAACAGCGCTAGAGGGCAGCGCGAACTGCAAATAGAAAGTGAAAAGTCCCTAGGAAAGGGGAACTACAAGCTCCGTCAGCTCGAGACGAGCTTCTAGTTACCGGTGTTCCTTATAAGCAGAGAGAGACCCAGACCCATTCATTGGCGTTTGGTAAAGCAAGAAGACCTAATCCAACTCTAATGTCGAGCCTTCCTAAACCGGAAATATGCTCGCGAAGAGAAAGGGTTCTATACCCGATGGGCTTAGGCAAGAAAGGGACAACGATGGTAGTCCTGGCCCAACTCTTCTGTCAAGGTTTCCTATACCGGAAGTACACTTGCAGAGAGAAAGGGTTCCGTACCCGATGGGCTCAGGCACAAAAGGGACAACGATTTAGCCCTGGCCCAACTCTACTGTCAGGTTTTCCTACACCGGAAATACACTTGAAGAGAGAAAGGGTTCAGTACCTGATAGGCTCAGGCGCTATTGGGACAAGGACGCTCAGCTCGAGAACGCCTTGCTCTCAAACGCGTGGTGTGAGACTCGAACTTGGACAAGGGGTACACGATGTCGGTGAATGGCACCTCGGCTAAGAGGGCGAAAGAGCCAGAGTCCAACTCCTCTGTTGAGTTCTTCCCCATAAGGAACCAGGCTCACGGATGAGAAACGGTTCAGTACCCAATGGGCACAGGCACAGCACGCCCAATTACACGAGGCAGGTTCATAGACAGTGGAACACCTCGTGCGAGTCAGATGAGAGCAAAAATCGTCTGGACGAAGAGTCGCCACTACTTGTGCCTGGAGACAGATATAGAGACTGTCACAGGCTAAGGGTAGCCCACCCGAATTGTCATATTCTTGAAGAATGCCCATAATATGTAACGCAAAGACAAATACACAGTCCCAGAGAAACAACAATGGAATAAAAACTATGCGTACCACTGTACGAGTAACAATCAGGTTTACAGAATATACAAAATTATATTATTTAAGCACATTCCCGCGAACGAAAAAAAAAAGAAGACAACCACCCTGTCATAAGCGTCATTTTCTATGCATGTGCCCAATCTATTTGCTTTCGGCTATCTGATATATACATATATAATTTCACTACAAAATATGATGTAGAATCACAAAAACAGCGGTTTACATAAAGCTATAGTCCGTTCAGAATCGTTTGCCGAGATGTTAAATTATTTTTATCAAAAACGTATTGTTCATTTGGATTGATCATTTGAAGTTAGGTTTAGAATAATAATGTCGCTATAGAAATATTTTTTTATCAAAGAAATGTGATCCAGTATCAAAGATACCTTATTTAACCTATATTAAAAAAAAGTTAATCTAAATTATAAACAATCGCTGGATTATGTAGATGCTTACATCTCACAGCTGATTATTAAATATAAAGGCATGACCCTCACGGTAGAATGTGCACTGTTCTAAAAGTAGTTGTTTCCACTGTACATTTGTATAAAGCAATGTTACATATGGAAATTCCGTTTAGCACCAAATATTATTTTTCCTGAACTTAGAATTATGTGAAATCAAAAACGGCTATTTACTCGATTTCAAGTCACAAGTCAGAGGCACGTCTCAATATCTACAAACAGTAGGCGGCACTAAGCATATTACCTTCTGCAAGTCTATGTGAGAATGAATCTGAAAGCGAAATATTTTACTGAGCATAACATTGCTATAAAGATTTATCAATACTTCTGCAGAGAGCGTAAAAAGGGACATCTTTATTGTTCTTTATCAAATCCTGAGAAGAGAACAATGCATATTTTAGGTTTGTGTAAACGTTCATTTGATCGAATAGTGGAAGCAAGCGGATATTTATTGCCACAAATTCACGAAAGCAAGGAAGGAAAGAAAAGATAGACAGTTTCGATAAGGACCTAGTAAAAAGAGAAATATGTAGAATGTTTGATAAAAACGAAGAAGTGACACTTAGAAAGTTGAAGATTTGGCTGAAAACTAATAACGACATTGAAATATCAAAAACTTTATTATGGAAAACTGTAAGAAATGCAGGCTTCACCTTTAGAAAGTATGCTGGTGGAAAAAACATTATTTGTGAAAAGCCACATCTGGTAGCTCTTAGAAGCAAGTATTTACGTGAAGTGAAGGGAATGCGCGAGAATGGTTATGATATTGTGTATTTAGATGAAACTTGGATCAACCGCTCATCATACAAATGAAAAGGAATGGCAGTTAGCAGATGGAAGTATTAAAAGATCAGTACCAAGTAGTAAAGGGCAACGTTTGATAGTTGCACATGCAGGTAGCAGACATAATGGGTTGTTGCAGAATGCTCATCTAATTTTCATTTCAAAATCCATTGACAATAGAGACTACCACTCCGAAATGAATGGGCACATATTCGAAGACTGGATCGAAAAAAGTATTCTTCCAATATTAGATAGACCTTCTTGTCTGATAATGGACAATGCTTCATACCATAACGTAGTGAACGTAGAAGATAGAATCCCAACATCATCAAGTACAAAAGATGCAATCAAAACGTGGCTCATAAAAGAACACATACCATTTACCGACAGGTACTTGAAACCCGAATTGCTTAACCTTGTAAAACAGACACAACGAACAAAGATATTTAAAATAGACAAGTTAATTGAAGAACATGGTCATAGATGTTTGAGACTACCTCCATATCATGCACACTTAAATCCTATAGAGCTAATTTGGGCAAAAGTTAAAGGACACGTAGCATCTACAAATACAACTTTCAAATTATGTGATATTGAGACACTTACAAATCAGGCTCTATCAAATATACATAAAGACTACTGGGTGAAATGTGAGGATCATGTGTTACGCCAAGAAGAGGAATATTGGAAAAAGGAAGGTTTGTTGTTTGTTCAGCCGAAAACAGTAATCGACCTATTTGACTCGTCTGATTATGAATGATCATTACTCTGATTAAGTCTACACTAAAAAAAGTTTGATTTGCAAAATTTACAAGTTGATTTGTAAAACATTTCATTGCTCAATACCACCCAAGCAATTCAAAAAAATGTTATAAGCAAACCATCAACCATTACTTATAAAAATTAGCCCGCTTGATTCAATACAGAAGTTCAGATATCTTGGATCAACTATTACAGACAAAATTTCCTTACATGAAGAAATATATGTACTTATTTCAAAGGCAGCGACAACATTTGTGAAACTCACACCAAGAGCATGGAACAATATCAAATTGACTCTACGACAAAAGATATATTTTAAATTTTTTTTACACCTGCCACCATGTACAATTTTGTGGACACGCCTATGGGTCATCATTGCACTAGATTACTGTAAAATATTTTGTTTATGGTCGAAATAATATTTACATGGGCAAACATCAAAGAATTCGCCGCTTTCAAATAACCGTTACAGCTAGACATCAAGTAACACATATGTTTTCGCGACATGGACATTTTAAACAACGTATGCCAAAATTCATGTGAAATCATCAAGAACTTTTTGAATTATAAATCATAACATCTCGGCAAACGATTCTGAACGGACTATAATACATGTAATTATAAAAAATAGTTATATGGCCCATAGCGTAATTTATGTCGTTAATATTTGAATAACCATTAGTACATCATTGTGCTACATTTAGCAAACATTAACACAATTAAATTTATATTTGCAATCAGCTCTGTCGTTCTGTGACTTATGCAGCCTTATAATGACGATTTGGATCTGCATTTGCTTGACTCCGGCATTCATGATTGCTGACCTACCATTTGATCCTATGGAAATCATATATTTGACAACAGGAATGGCACATCTCTCCTTTATAAGAATCAGTAGCTGCATTACAGCCATGATAACACTAGAGAGATGCTTGTGTATAATAGCACCTTTAAAGGTTGGACACATTGTGTATCAGATTAACAATAAATACATTATTGTAGAATGCTGATGATATTAAATTGTTCTTTGTGATTTCTTAACCGATATGCTTTCATGAACGTTTCATGACTGTGACAAAAAGAAGATGGTTTCAGTCTTAAGTACAAAAACCATCTTAATACTTAATCTAATTATCTTTAGATGATGATGATGATGATAAAAAGAATGCATTTCGCTGTGAGCAGGTAGCTCAGCAAACCATATCCTTTGTGACAGAAGCACATGTCCCTACTCACTTAAGTAACCGAGTTGCTACTCCGATTTCCGTAAGAGGAAGTTTGGGGAAATGGAACTGGCTGTCACATCTCACACATGATCACAGTTACCCCTAAGCCATGCTGAAGTAGGATATATCAGGTCTAAAGTTGAAGATACGCAGTTACGTTGTTAACCATGACACAACACAGTCCGTTCTCGAGACTAAATTCTGCTAACCCACAGAAGTTTGAGAATTTTGAAAAGATTTAACGTAAAACACGAAGGATTAATGAAAATATAATGCCTATACAAGCATTAAAATGGGTACCAATTGGTAAAAGAAAGAGAAAGACAAAGAATAGTTATTTGTAGATAAGCCAGTAAAAAAGGATGCCTATGGGCATCAACAAGAAGCAAGAACTATACACCCACAGCATCACATCGTCAAAACTAAAGAGCAATGGTTTCTGTCATTTTCTGTTATATTAGGAGCTGAAGTAACATATATAGATAGATTGTATCTGTTGTAAACGTTATTACAAAATATATAGCATGTTAATCTTATTAGACGCTTTTAGTAGATTTGTGTCCTTTTTTCATGTATATTTGTAGAGTTTGTTATATGATGAATCACAACCACAGTTACTTTACAATGAATGGTGGTTGTGTGTCGTTAGTATTCTAGCTTGCTCTTCAAAAGTCGATGTACCTTTACGCTAAAGACACTTAATATGAAGAAAGAACTACTAAGAGAAATAAAGATCAGGCAAATAGAATACTTTGGACATTAAAAGACATGACTCTTTATTGAAGACCTTATTTGAGGGTAAAGTCAAAGGGAGGTGAGCAAGAGGTAGGCAGAGATACAAGTGGGAGAATAACATCACACGATGGACAGGTTACAGTCTAGCAGAGTGCACCACCAAGACAAGAGACAGGAGATGTTGGAGATACGTTGCAGCCAACCTTCGTTGCGGAGACGGCACTTAATGATGATAATGATGACTTATAAACATCAGTTTTTGGTCACATGTTCTAGTCTGGTATGGTTACAGGAAAGTCTTTTGAAGTCCTTAAATACATGTGTGAAATATAAGGAATCGTATTTGCAAACATAGGATATCATTCACCCATTTCCTTATACTGAATATATGAGGGAATATATATTGAAATTTGTATTGTGTTCTAGTATTACATTACTATTCCTAGATCAGTCTATTTATTTAATTGCAAAGTAGTTTGTCAATGAACAATAATATATATATATATATATATATATATATATAATATATATATATATATATATATATATATATATATATATATATATATATATATATATATATACTGTCTAACTAATCTTATTTCATTATATGTTTTTTTTATATTTCATGTACGTTTGTAATGTTTATGCATTATGCTTAAGATTGCGATTTGTCGCCATAATTTGATATCTCTAATTAAAGTGTAAAAGTCTATAATAACTCTGAAACCACATATTTTCTATTCATTCAGGTAAAAAGTGTCATCACACCGCAACGAGCTGCTATTGCAACAATATTTGTATTCATCGTTTTCTTTTGTAGTGGAACACCTGTATATTTCGTCAACAAATTGGACATAAAGTTTTCTCCATCCAAAAATAAAACCCTTATAGGAATGATTTCAACCGAAAATAGAGAAATAGTTGAAGGAATTTCGTTTGCAATTAATAACTTTTGTATTCCTTTCAGCTCCTTTTGTATAATTGTCGTTTGTACAATCATAATTTCATATAAACTACAAATACAAACAAAATGGAGAAATGCAACTATGAATAGCAAACAAGTTGAAAAAGTTTCCACCCCGTAACCAGAAAATAGGAAAAATGGTTGTCATGATTTCTGCTTTGTTTATTATTTGTTTTATTCCAATCAGTGTTATAATGCTAGCAATAGCGTTTATCCCTGAATTGAAAGTTGGCGGGAAACATATGAATATAGCAATATCTCTTGTTTGTATTTCATACACTATGGGAAGCATTAACTCTTCAATGAATATATTTATATATTACCACATGAGCAGTAAATATAGAGATATATTATGGCAATTGTGCTGCAAAAGTAAATCTATTAAGCAAAAGCTTCCTCGGTAGATACTCGTTTTAACAAATGCAAAACGATTTACATACTTCTGTGATCTTAAGATAAAACTTGAGATTCATCATCATCAAGTACTGTCTCCGCAACGAAGGTTGGCTGAAACAGATCTCCAACATCCCCTGTCTCTTGTTTTGGTGATGCACTTTGCCAGATTGTAACCTGTCCATCCCGTGTTGTTACTCTCCCACTTGTATCTCTGTCTACCTGTTTCTCTCTTCCCTTTGACTTTCTCCCTCAAATAAGGATGTCAATAAGGTGTCATGCCTTTTAATGTTTCCAAACAATTTTATTTGCCTGATCTTTATTTCTATTAGTAATTCTTTCTTCATATTAAGTGATTTTAGAACCTCTTTATTTGTTTTCTTCTCTTTTCATGATGTTCTAACTATTCTTCTATATTCCCACATCTCAAAGGCATCAATTTAATTCTGTCTTCTAATTGTTTATTTAGTGGCCATATTTCTGAGCCATACATTAATATAGAATAGATGTAGCATTTTATAATTCTCATTTTCAACTTGTTTGTAATTTTATTAGTTGTTACTATTTTCCTCATGTCATTGAAGGTACACTGAAATAAATTGTGTATGACGTATGATTGGAGTTATTTTGAGAGCCAAAATGAGGAATGAAGAACTAAGAAAACAATTAGGGACCAAGTCAACATTAACATATATTCATAAACAACAAGTTAAATGGTTCGGCCACATAACCATACATATTATTAAGCGTATTATCTAATAAACACTTAACAAACGATGCGAAGACAGTAGACCTATTGGACGCCCTCGTAAATGGTGGATAGATAGTGTATTAGAAACACTCGGTAATATTACAGCAGAAGAGTCAAATAGAAGAGCAAAATATCGTACACTCACTCTCCTCTCAACACTGAAAGGTACATGAGAACAGAAAGATGAAGATTGAAGGTACTTTTAGCCATTACTATTCTCCTTTTAACTTCTGTTTCACATCTGCCATCATTTGTGACTGTGTCATGACAAATGTATTGTATAAAGATTTATGAAATTTTAACGATGAGAGTGTTATAATAAGAACACATAAGTGTTTCACATATAAAGAACAGATGTTTAATAAAAAAAATAACTAGGAACATCAATTTTACTCGATTACTAAACCAATTACTAAAATCTCAAGCAGATTATTTATACAATTTACCACGAATTCACAGATTTTTAAACAAAACTCCCTCCTGTGCGCATATTTGACACAAAACCAAGGCTCGTTCGGATTTTAAACAATAGTACTATTTGTAATTTGTAGTACAGTATAAAATACGATAAGTGAACAAATTAAGTACATATAATCTTTGAACAAATAATACTTTTTACGGTTGGTTGATGTAATTTCTATGTTCCTGTACATTATTTTGACATGTTCATATGTATGACCTTTTGTGGCCTGCAGACGGCCAATGAGAGAAATGAGAAAGCATGTAAATTACCATTTTATCTCAAAGATGGACATTTTTAAAGATCATGTCACAGCAATAAAACATTGTATTTTTATTTTCCTCTTTTTTCTTCCATATCTTTTAACGTAATGGTTCCCAAACAACATCGCCCTCGCATGCAGATTTTGCCTCGAGACAGCCCGAGTCTTCCACGTTTTTTTTATGTCTATGGAGAAATCTTTCATTGAAGACTTACAGTTACAGATTTATTTATATCTGAGATTTGGACTGTTGCGGGCCCGTTGACATTTAGACAGTTTTCTGAACAGTGCTTATTTTGGAATGCGACAGTTCGGCATTCTAAGGACTTGACCCAGCCATCGCAATCAGTTTCTACTAAGTGTTTTCATGGCTGATTTGTTTACATGTTTACTTCTGTCTTTGTGTGTGGTATTTTACACACAAATAAAAATATTATATAACAATTTTGAATAGTATAGAATAGTAACAATAGCATATGAATAAGTTCTGTTTGTATACTATGACATATGGAGCACAAAACAATGGCCCGCTGAGTGGATTACAATCACTTAATTAAT